>SEYY01019152.1:25000-45000 GCA_009176605.1 Armadillidium nasatum | reverse complement strand
AAGAAAGTTTATTGTTTATGTTTAGACCAAGAATGTTAATATTGTTTGAGGTAAGACGGGAGAGCCGTCGAAGAAGATAGGAAAGTTGGGAGGTGTTTTCGAGAGGGAGATGTGAAGAAGTTTAATTTTTAATAAAAGAGATGAATTTCACAAGTATGAAACGACCCCACGAAATCTCCAGCTGGAAATGGAGTCAGAAAGTTAAAGACCAGAAGCAATTCTAGATGCAAAAGAAAGAGAAGATTTGAAATGAGTGAAAGAATGTAGAGTTGAGTCATCGGCATAAGAATGAACAGAGTTAAAAGTGGAGCTGAAAAGATCGTTGATGAAAAGTAAGAATAAAGTTGGAGATAGAACACAACCCTGAGGAACACCACAATTGACAGAAAAGGAGGAAGAGGTCGCTCCATCGACAAGTGCCGATATGGAACGATCCGAGAGAAAACTAGACAAAAGTAAGCAAAGAGAAAGAGGAAACCCAAAGGGAGGGAGCTTGGAGAGTACTGACGTATGCCCCACGCGGTCAAAATCCTTGGAATGCCAAGGGCCACCACAAAAGATTCCCCATAATCTCTATGGGCAGAAGACCATAAATCAGTAAGATAGAAAAGTATGTCACCAGTAGACATCGAACTTCGAAAATCATACTGATGATCTGAAAGAAGTGAGTGAGATTCCAGATGATCCCAGAAAATGAGAGTTAAGGAGAGTTTCAAAGATTTTAGATTGAACAAAAGTGAGAGCTATATGACGATAGTTATAGGGATCAAAGAGACTACCTTTCTTTGGGATCGGTTGAACATATGCGCGCTTCCTATATATATATATATATATATATATATATTATATATATATATATATATATATATATATATATATATATATATATATATATATATATATATATATATATATATATATATATATATATATATATATATATATATATATATGCTAATGTATTCTTAATTTAAAAACGAAAGACAAATATTTTAACCACGTAGTTCTCAAGCATAAGTAAAATTTGAACCATTTTTTTTTTTTTTTTTTTTTTTTTTTTTTTTTTTTTTACAAGGAAATAGATCTTTTCCTTAGACTGAAATGACTTGTCCATCTGAGTTTCTGTCACTATAATAGAAAAAGACAGGCGGAATTTGTATAATTATTCGCTGATTAATAAGACAGATCGCGAAATTTATCCGCAGGGTGACGAAGCCTCTACAGGAAGAAGTGGGTCTGATTAATTAATGGTTGGAAGAGACTATCGCTAGATCATCGGTAACAAAGGACGATATTCTTTCCTTTCATTTTCGGAACTCTTTCGACTCTCTCTTATATCATTCATAGATACGTCTCCGAATACAAGGACTAACTCTTCAAATAGATACTTAATTATAAAGAAATATTCTAATAACTCATAACTTATCTTCCTCTATAGACAAATTCACATCATGCATACAAACAAGCACGATATATATATATATATATATATATATATATATATATATATATATATATATATATATATATATATATATATATATATATATATATATATATATATATATATATATATATATATATATATATATATATATATATATATATATATATATATATATATATATATATATATATATATATATATATATATATATATATATATATATATATATATATATATATATATATATATATATATATATATATATATATATATATATATATATATATATATATATATATATATATATATATATATATATATATATATATATATATATATATATATATATATATATATATATATATATATATATATATATATATATATATATATATATATATATATATATATATATATATATATATATATATATATATATATATATATATATATATATATATATATATAGTATATATATATATATATATATATATATATATATATATATATATATATATATATATATATATATATATATATATATATATATAATATATATATATATATATATATATATATATATATATATATATATATATATATATATATATATATATATATATATATATATTATATATATATATATATATATATATATATATATATATATATATATATATATATATATATATATATATATATATATATATATATATATATATATATATATATTATATATATATATATATATATATATATATATATATATATATATATATATATATATATATATATATATATATATATATATATATATATATATATATATATAATATATATATATATATATATATATATATATATATATATATATATATATATATATATATATATATATATATATATATATATATATATATATATATATATATATATATATATATATATATATATATATATATATATATATATATATATATATATATATATATATATATATATATATATATATATATATATATATATATATATATATATATATATATATATATATATATATATATATATATATATATATATATATATATATATATATATATATATATATATATATTATATATATATATATATATATATATATATATATATATATATATATATATATATATATATATATATATATATATATATATATATATATATATATATATATATATATATATATATATATATATATATATATATATATATATATATATATATATATATATATATATATATATATATATATATATATATATATATATATATATATATATATATATATATATATATATATATATATATATATATATATATATATATATATATATATATTGAGAAGAAGCGACGAAAATTTAATCTACAAGCTTATATTATTTCTGAGATTAGAATCTCTTGTTCTGTTTTTTCAACCAATAATCTGATCTATAACCACGCATATTATTTCCTCTTAAGATAAAGGAACGAGCGATTGGTGAAGATAAATCACCTTTTTATTTACGATTTGAAGATAAACAGAATCTATTTACTTAAATCATGTGCATAAATTACCTATTTTAAGTCTTCTTCTTGAACACGATAATATCAAATATTTCAAAGTTTCTTTTTCTTCCCTATATACATCTATTAATATTTTTTTTTTGCTTCGAAATAAGAGATTGAGGGAGAGAAAGATAGACAGACAGTCAGACATGCATGCAGAGATAGACGGAAAGGGTAAAATATATAAAACAGATATAGACAAATAGAGAGAGAGAGAGATACAGATAGACAAAAACAGCGAAATACTCAATTAGAGAGATAAGATAATTGATATACAGACAGAAAGACAGAGGAAGACGGAAAGGGTAAATAGAAAGATAGAAAAACAGATATAGACTAGGGGAGAGAGAGAGAGAGAGAGAGAGAGAGAGAGAGAGAGAGAGAGAGAGAAGAGAGAAGAGAGAAAGAGAAAGAGAGAGAGAGAGAGAGAGAGAGAGAGAGAGAGAGAAAGAATGAGACAGGGGAGATAGATAAACAAAAACAGCGAGACAGACAATGACAGAAAAAGATAAACCGTTTGATAGACAGACACTCAAATAGAGACTTAAAGAATAAATAGAGAAATAAATAGAAAAACTGAGATATAGATAGAGAGACAAACAGAGAGACAGACAGACAATGAAAGAGAGACAGAGAGACAAGAGAGAAGGAGAAAAAAAGAGCTAAGAGAAACATAGAAGAATCTTGCATATTGTTCACTTCCTATAATTATTGAAACAAATTGTTAGATTCGAATCAAATAACAACTCTCAATCTTTTCAATATTGTTGAACCGCAATTATCTTTGGTCAATAACTGATGAATAATCGTTACGAGTTTATTTTTGAAGATGTAAGGGTGAAGTAAAGGTACAAAATTTGTTTTATTTTGGTAAATTGGAAGATTCAAATCTGTTCTCGGACGCATTTGCCACCTGATTATGAACCAAAGTCATATGAAAGCTCAATTCCTGCACATCATCACAATAATATCACTTAGTACCTTCAGTATATGAAATTAGTTATTCTAAGTAAGATATTTTTGCCCGATATTTTTTAATAAAATAGATATTATTTTAGGTAAATTATTGCAATATACTTTTATTAAAGTTTATTAGAATACTTCCTAGTTATTATTATATATTGTATATATATATATATATATATATATATATATATATATATATATATATATATATATATATATATATATATATATATATATATATATATATATATATATATATATATATATATATATATATATATATATTCTTTAATTAAGTGTTCTTAACTTTTTCTGAATAATTATATAATTATTTAAAACATTAGGAATCATCTGAAGAGAGAGAATGAATACGACTTTGAATTTTTATTATTAGAGAATGCTGTCAAGGAGCCTTTAACATTTGATTCTAACAACATTGCACATCACTGAGCGTTTTTTTGGGCGGTGAGTGGGGGAGGTTTCTTTTTTCATTTCCAAATTTTTGCTTCTTGAGTGTCGTCTGCACCATTTGAAAGTGTACTCTTTGCTTCGACAGTGTCGTTAGCTACATTTGAGTGTAAATTTTGCTTTTAGATTGTCGTTTGCCCTATTTGACAGTGTACTTTTTTGCTTCTAGAGTGTCATTTACGCCATTTGAGTGTACATTTTGCTTCTAGGGGTGTCGTTAGCGCCATTTGAGTGTACTTTTTGCTTCGAGAGTGTCGTTCGCTCCATTTGACAGCGTACTTTTTAAATTTACTTAGAAATAAAAAAAGGATTTTTGTTTATTAAAAAAATAACTATTTTAATTGTTATTATAATTATAATTATTATTATTATTATTATTATTATTATTATTATTATTATTATTATTATTATTATTATTATTATTATTATTATTATATTCTTTTCATAATAAATTGAAATAGCTCTTTTTGCAAGGACTTTTGAAAGGATTGGAACATGACTTACCAACATAGTGGTGCAAAATTAATACACTTATAAGAGAAGAGAAGAATAGCTCTGATACTTTCGGTAACTCTAAAAACAAAAATATATAAATATTATTTTCGCGATATCGTTTAACAAACCTGAGATGTTACTGATCGAAACCGAAAATGGATTCGAAGAGGAATGTTGGCCTTACAGGGACTGCAGATTTACTACAGTATATATATATATATATATATATATATATATATATATATATATATATATATATATATATATATATATATATATATATATATATATATATATATATATATATATATATATATATATATATATATATATATATATATATATATATATATATATATATATATATATATATATATATATATATATATATATATATATATATATATATATATATATATATATATATATATATATATATATATATATATATGTGTGTGTGTGTGTGTGTGTGTGTGTGTGTGTGTGTGTGTGTGTGTGTGTGTGTGTGTGTGTGTGTGTGTGCTTTTCTGAGAGACCCAGATTATCGAGCAGAGACCATAACTAAGATGACTACTTTCTTGCACAGAAGTGCATCTTGCAAATACAGTAGTTTAACCTTTGAAATTTACAAAAGTTAATTAATTAATCAGGATTAATCATGATTAAGTGATTCTACCTTTACTTGACTTGGGGGTTGCAACCTTTAATTTGCTCTATTAGACTCGAATACCACATATATTGATCATTAATTAAGGTAACATTTGGTCCACACACACACACACACATATATATATATATATATATATATATATATATATATATATATATATATATATATATATATATATATATATATATATATATATATATATATATATATATATATATATATATATATATATATATATATATATATATATATATATATATATTACTTCCTAAAGGATTATGATTTGAGTATGCAATTTTACTATTATCAGTGAATTTAAACGGGTTCATTTGGCATTTGTTCGACCCCACAACTAAGGGGAAAAAGAGGGTGAGGTTATCGAAACTTGTAGGGGGGATTTAACTAAGTCAAGCATTTTATCGCCCCCCAGCAACAAAGGGGAAATTGAGGGTGAGGGTTATCGACTCTTGTAGGGGTGTTTAAACTAAGTAAACGTAGAAGAAGCACTGACAAATCTTTGTGAAGTTAATTTTGCTTCTTTTTGGGCTTTTAGAAAAGAATCAATTTTTTTCATTCTTAATTTTTTAGGTTTTCATTTTCCTCAATTTTTTGTTGGTTTCTTCTGTTTGTTGTTGCTTCACTTTGCTTCCTCTTTTTTTACTCTTTTTCTTCTTTTATGCTTCTTCTTTTCGATTCTTCTTTGTGCTTCGTCTTCTTTTGTTTCCTTTTTTTCTTCTTTTTCTTTTATAGTAAAACAATAAGTATTAGTATTTTCTTCGCATTTATTTTCTACTTCCAAATTTCACCAAAAAAGTATTCAATTTCTGATATATTTAGAGCAGGGGGGGGGGGTTCCCTCCCTTTTCATTTTGCTTGTAGACCCCATGAGCCTTAACTTAAAGTATGTGAACCCCCTGGGTCCTAACTTAAAGTATGCGAACCCTCATATACCCATATGTAATATACCTAAATAAAATATTCATAAATTAGTATTCCCAAATTAATATTACTAAATTAAATTAAAATAAACGGTCCCTTGGGACCAAGATTAAATAAATGTTCCCCTTGACCCAGATTAAATAAATTATCCCCTTGACCCCGATTAAATAAATGATCCCCTGGGACCCCTGTTGGGAAACGCTGATTTAGAGGGAGGTATAGAGAAGAAGTTCTTAAATGTTACAGGAAATTAGTAAAAGTTATCAAAAAACAATTTAAAGCTGAACTTATGATATTTATTACTATATGAAAGCAATAAGATTATTCTTAAATTAAAGCTGAACTTATGGGAAACGCTGATTTAGAGGGAGATATAGAGAAGTTCTTAAATGTTACAGGAAATTAGTAAAAGTTATCAAAAAACAATTTAAAGCTGAACTTATGATATTTATTACTATATGAAAGCAATAAGATTATTTTTAAATATAAGAAAGTCTAAACTTTTTAGAAAATTTCTTAAGAAAGTCTAAACTTTTTAGAAAATTTTTTAAGAAAGTCTAAACTTTTTAGAAAATTTCCTTCACACTCTAATTTTTAAAAGATTTGGATCAAAAAGCATCTTTCCAAAGAACCATATATATATATATATATATATATATATATATTATATATATATATATATATATATATATATATATATATATATATATATATATATATATATATATATATATATATATATATATATATAATATATATTTACAACTCACGGGTATTTCCCAATTTGAAGAGCAGAATTTTTCCAGGTAGTATATCCCTAGAATCTTCAAATGAGATCGAACCGGTTCCCTCAGGAACATGAGTCAACTACTCTACCGTTTGAGCCACGATACATGACAAAGATTTTACCTTTAAACAATATGCATATAACTTAAAGCAACTTTAATTAGGAAATTTTAACAATGAATGCACTCTTGCTAAGACAATCTCAGGAGTATCATTCTTCAACAGGATATATATATATATATATATATATATATATATATATATATATATATATATATATATATATATATATATATATATATATATATATATATATATATATATATATATATATATATATATATATATATATATATATATATATATATATATATATATATATATATATATATATATATATATATATATATATATATATATATATATATATATATATATATATATATATATATATATATATATATATATATATATATATATATATATATATATATATATATATATATATATATATATATATATATATATATATATATATATATATATATATATATATATATATATATATATATATATATATATATATATATATATATATATATATATATATATATATATATTTTGGATGAGGGCGATTTTTATCAAAGATCTATTTATCAGTGCTTTTTAAATTACAAAAAATTATAAACACATATTTAAACCTTACTTCTTCTTATATTTATTACATCAATTTAAGTATAATGAATGTATTTATTAAAAGAGTATATACGTAATATCATATATATATATATATATATATATATATATATATATATATATATATATATATATATATATATATATATATATATATATATATATATATATATATATATATATATATATATATATATATATATATATATATATATATATATATATATATATATATATATATATATATATATATATATATATATATATATATATATATATATATATATATATATATATATATATATATATATATATATATATATATATATATATATATATATATATATATATATATATATATATATATATATATATATATATATATATATATATATATATATATATATATATATATATATATATATATATATATATATATATATATATATATATATATATATATATATATATATATATATATATATATATATATATATATATATATATATATATATATATATATATATATATATATATAACTAGCAAGGTTTGCTTTTAGCTATCAAACCTTTACTGTTAAGTGATCTGTATTAATGTTAACTGACAAGTTTTCATGTTTAAAGATTTGCAACTGTGGTCCCTAATTATGTATAACAGCAGCTCTAAATTTCTATTTTGAACTACATGAAATTAAAAAATATTTTTCCACTATGAAGAACTATTCTTTTAACTTACAATTATCCTAATTTGAAGGTAAAAGTTAATATTTATAAACAATATTTAAATCATACCCGATATTTTAATCTCAATATTTGTTCATAAATATCAATTTAGAGATCTTGATTAAATATCAGATAGAACAAAAATTATTATTATTTTTTTTTTTTTTTTTGGTTGTCATAAATTTAAAATAAATTTCATGCAATTTATTTTACCAAAACCTAAAAAACTGAAAGCAAAATGATTCTTGCATCTATAATAATTTTACTACTTCAATAAATTCCTTTTTAAATATCACCTTAGTTCATTTTTATGAATTTTTTTTTTATTAGTTTTCAAATATATGAAAATGTTCTTAATAAATATTACTGAAGGTTATCCTCTCTATAAATATATCGTAAAAATTTAATGAATAAATCCTCTTTGATAGTTATCTTATTTGATCTTCATTATTTCTTTTTTTCTTTATTTTAACTTCATCTATCTATCTATTCTTTCTTTCTTTTATCTTCATTCTTTCTTTCTTTCTTTCATTATTTTACCTTTATCTATCTATCTATTCTTTATTTCTTTTACCTTCATTCTTTCTTTCTTCCTTTCATTATTTTACCTTCATCTATCTATCTATTCTTTCTTTCTTTCTTTTATCTTCATTCTTTCTTTTTTTCTTTTATTTTACCTTCATCTATCTATCTATTTTTCTTTCTTTTTTATCTTCATTCATTTTTCTTTCTTTCTTTTTTCTTTATTTTACCTTCATCTATCTATCTATTCTTTCTTTCTTTTATCTTCATTCATTCTTTCTTTCTTTCATTATTTTACCTTTATCTATCTATCTATTCTTTATTTCTTTTACCTTCATTCTTTCTTTTTCCTTTCATTATTTTACCTTCATCTATCTATCTATTCTTTCTTTCTTTTTTTTCTTCATTCTTTCTTTCTTTCTTTTTTCTTTTTTACCTTCTTCTCTCTCTATCTATTTTTCTTTCTTTTATCTTCATTCATTCTTTCTTTCTTTCATTATTTTACCTTTATCTATCTATCTATTCTTTCTTTCTTTTACCTTCATTCTTTCTTTCTTCTTTTCATTATTTTACCTTCATCTATCTATCTATTCTTTCTTTCTTCTTCTTTCATTCTTTCTTTCTTTCTTTCATTATTTTACCTTCATCTATCTATTTATTCTTTCTTTCTTTTACCTGCATTCTTCTTTCTTTCTTATTTCATTTTACTTTCATTCTTTATTTTACCTTCATTCTTTCTTTCTTTATTTATTTACTTTATCGTTATTCTTTCTTTTTTTATTTTACCTTCTTTCTTTCTTTCCTTATTAAATGAGCATTTTCCCTCATTATCTAATCTTCAATCTTCATATCTTCATGAATATCTATCTATCTATCTGTCTTTCTATCTATCTAAATATACTAATATACTATATATATATATATATATATATATATATATATATATATATATATATATATATATATATATATATATATATATATATATATATATATATATATATATATATATATATATATATATATATATATATATAATATATATATATATATATATATATATATATATATATATATATATATATATATATATATATATATATATATATATATATATATATATATATATATATATATATATATATATATATATATATATATATATATATATATATATATATATATATATATATATATATATTATTATATATTATATTTATATATATATATATATATATATATATATATATATATATATATATATATATATATATATATATATATATATATATATATATATATATATTATATATATATATATATATATATATATATATATATATATATATATATATATATATATATATATATATATATATATATATATATATATATATATATATATATATATATATATATATATATATATATATATATATGTAAGTGTGTGTGTGTGTGATTTCTTTTATTTAATTGCAATTAAATGTTAAAATTACTATAGATGATGGTAAATTGTAAAACTTTCAACAAATTGCTGACAGTGAAACTATCTTCAATTGTTTTTATTAACACTCAGAATTGATTTTCACTCAGCTCATTTTAAGCTTATATTGTATTTGGGAAATGTTCCAAAGTAGATCTAAGTATTTTCTGAAATGATTTATATTTATTTGTTTTAACTACTTTGAAAAATGTCGATATTCTTATCAAGCTTTCTATTTGTCATGCTTGCCAAAAAATTATAGCAAGGAGTCTTTAATAATATGATTGTACCGAATTTGACAATCTTTTCGCTAAGATATGAATATCATTTGATGAATAAAGCAGCAGCTGAAAATGAAATGTTAACAGATTCACAAGTTCATTCCCAAAACCAGAAAGACGAAACCAACAATTAAATTGATTTATTAATTTATATTAAAAGATCTCAGTCTTTTCCCTCCTCTTGTTTATTCCGATTGCACCACAAATGTCTTACCTTCTTCTAAAGTTGATATACTCGTTTATATCCTTGCTACTAATTCCACTTTAGGTGATTCAAGAACTATTCCTCCTTCTCCACAAATATTTTATGTTTACTATTGTATTTTCATTTAAAAGTTGTGATTTCTGTTCTCTCTAAGCTTAATTGAAACGCCTGTTGCTCTTAAAACTTGTGTTTCTGGACTTGCACCTATCTTGATAAATTATTTCGAATATGTCTACCAACTTGCAACCTTCCCTTTTTGCTGGAATCCTGAGATCATTCAAAGTGCCTGAAGAAGGGGGATCCCTCTAAACCCTCTGACTATCGTCCCATCGCTTTAACTTCAGTGTTTTCCAAGGTTTTCAGATCAATCTGAAAGGGATGATTCTGAAATACTTTAAATCTTCTAATATTATACATAACGCTCCATCCAGTGGGGCTCCCGTAAGAAGCACTTCACTGGTGATCTTCTTTCCCTCCTCTCTGATTCTTGGACCTCTTTCTCTTCGTTTCTTTTTTCGTGATCTTTCATCGAAGGATCATACTATCTATCCTTTTAAACAAACTTCTAAGAGATTTTGAGACATATTGAAATTTTCTTCACACTGCCCTTCTGCTTGCTCTTAACAAAGGCATCCTTGATCATATGATCATATATGAAGTACGTTTCACATATCTAAAAGGTTCAACTCACACACGTTTTCTTAAAAAAAAAACCGAGTCTAAACGTTTTCGGCATATCAACTCTCCTGTTGTCACTAACTCTCTCTTTCTCCAATTTCTTTCCGCCTGTCAGTTTGTTGAGTCACTGTCCATATACCATAGCCATTACAACGAACACAGCTCCTCTAAACTTCCAGTCCCATACCTCCTCCTCTGATGAGTATTCATTTGACACGTTCTTAGAAACAGACTCATCCTTTCACTGTCCACTTCTTTCACCTCACACTTAACCACTATGCTCAACCTTACATATGCTGCTTACGTAAAGTCTGGAACCCACACTACATACATACATGCATATATACTTACATACATACATACATACATACATACATGCATACATACATATACATATATATATATATATATATATATATCTATATATATATATATATATATATATATATATATATATATATATATATATATATATATATATATATATATATATATATATATATATATATATATATATATATATATATATATATATATATATATATATATATATATATATATATATATATATATATATATGAGATATTTTATAATTATTATGATAATATGAACTTTACTGTCCTGCATTTTAACATACAGAACCTGACAACTGCTGTGAAGGAATAAAATGTTGTTGTTTCTGTGGCTAATTAAACACTCTTCCTTTTAACAAAAATTTTTAATTGTTTTAAAATTAAAATTTTACATTACTCATTTGAATATTTTCAGCTTTAAAAACTGACCACTATGGTTAATTTATATTTTTTAAATTTAATTAGATCAATTAATTATATAATTTATGGTACACTGTAATATCAGATAATTAATTTGAATTTAATTTGAATTTAATTTACTTAATTTATGGATTAATTTTTTAATGTATTAATTAATTCATAGCGTCCGTGAATTTTTAATTCATTAGCAAAAATATTTTAATATTTTCAGGAATTTTACTAAAATATTAATATATATATATAGAAATTATATATTAATTCTTTGTTCATTACATACATACATACATACATACATACATACATACATACATACATACATACATACATACATACTATATATATATATATATATATATATATATATATATATATATATATATATATATATATATATATATATATATATATATATATATATATATATATATATATATATATATATATATATATATATATATATATATATATATATATATATATATATATATATATATATATATATATATATATATATATATATATATATATATATATATATATATATATATATATATATATATATATATATATATATATATATATATATATATACAACTGCATTTGTGCATACACTCGGATATTTTTGAAAATAAATGGAGAACTTAATAAAAAACTCGACATAGTTATGCTATTTTTGAAGGTCTGCAAATCAAATGAAGTTGGAAAAATAGATAAAAGAAGTATTCCCAGGCTTTACCAGTACAGTACAGGTAAGATTGAGCACAGCGGTTAAGTCTGGGGTCAGAGAGTTAGATAGAGAGAAAAAATAAGACCGTGTTGGAATGCTATTAGCATGAGCAATTCTCAAATAGAGGAAGTATCCAATTTGGCAGTTCAGAATAGCATCTTTCTTTGTAATGGTGGCAGTAGAGAAAGAGTGGTACACCAGTGCGAAGGGCAAACAGATGTTGAAGAATGCTAGTGAGAACATATGAGTTGATAAGATGAAAAGCCTTAAACTCAACCATTTCAAGGAGAGTTGTGTGAGAGGAACTACCACAAATGTGTAAGGCATACTCCCTACAGGACATACGACACTCCTATAAAGAACGAGCAACTGGGGAAGCGAGAAAAAAATTTGAAAGAGTACCAGAACACTCAACAAAGTAGAAGCTAGTTTAGAACGAGAAATATGGTGATCTTTAAAAGAAAGTTTATGAGAAAAAGAAGCACCAAAAATATTAAGAATAAATGTGTATTTTCAATGATCTTATAGTTGTTTGGAAGGTTATGTCGTGTAAGGATCTGTGATTTTTGATCTTTTGAAAACAATTTTTTCTTTGCTCCAGTTAGAAATTAGAGTAAGAACAAACGTTAGTTAATCTAAAACCACACTCCTAGCGTCATTTTATTGCTATTGAGTAGGACGGTTTTCAAAATTAAATAAGTATTGAAGATGGAGTCTCTGCCAAGGAGTAGATAGGTGATGAAGCAATAGAGGAAAGGTCAGTAATGAAAACATAAAAGAGTTGGGATAGGACAGATCCCTGAGAAACACTACTATTAATAGATTTATAGGATGAACAGTTGCCATTTACAACAATGCTATAGAACGACCAAAAAGGAAATCAGAGAGAAGACTGTAGAGAGAAAGATAGATACCGAAAGAGGGAAGTTTGGAAATCTAAATTTTGTGCCAGACTATGTAGAAGACTTTTGATATTTCTAAGCGCAACAGCAAAAGGTTCAACGAAATGCCGAAGGAGCATAGAACTAAAACTCAAAGAGAAGAGAAATAATCACCAATAAACGTTCCTTATGAAATTCCCAGTTGGTGAAAAGAGATAAGATTGGAAGAACTGAAATGCTTCCAAATCTTCCTCTTACGGATAGATTCAAAAACTTTTGAAAGAACTGAGGTTAAAGAAAGAGAACGAAAATAGAGGGTTGAGAGGGGTTCCTCTTTCTTTTACACAGGCTGAAGGAGCTGTGAAAGACTGTGAAAATCGTTTACCAGGGCAATGGTACAAAAGCATTAGTTATATATAGATATATATATAATATATATATATATATATATATATATATATATATATATATATATATATATATATATATATATATATATATATATATATATATATATATATATATATATATATATATATATATATATATATATATATATATATATATATATATATATATATATATATATTTGCGTGTAAGGACACTTTAGAATTTTTTAATTTAAATCACAATAATTCAGAAAACTTCCTTATCTTCTCAGCTCAGAAATAATTATCTGAATCAGGTTGTCTGATAAAATCTTTGAGATCATTTATTAAAAGTAATTAAGAATCTTTACAACATATTTTGACAGAGACCAAAAATCTCTCGCACGCTAAAAAGTACCTTTTAAATATTTTAGATTCTATTTATTTGCAAGTCAAATTTTTTATTATTATTATTATATATTTTTAATTCTTTGTATTACGAACATACTGTGTATCCTAAGGTGTTCAAATCCATCAATAATAAATGATACATAATATCATATTACTAACGTGAGAAACTCTATGGACTACTATTAGTGGCTAAAAATACTTCAACATCTAAAGTTCCGATATTTATTAAATCCTTTAATAGTATTATTAGTCAACAATAAACTGCCTAGATGGGCGGCTCAGGTGAACTATGATTGAACCTTTAGGGTAATGGGTTGGTTGCTTACCAGCTTACCAGTGTTCGTTTTTTTTTTTTAATTGAATTAATATTTGCAATTAGGAAAACAATAAAAAAACTACTTTTATATAGAGAGAAATTGCATACGTGTGATAAATGATATAATAACCGTCTTTAGCACAGGTTTTAAATAAAAAGATTTTTAAGTATTATACTAATGGCATAAAGAGTTAGAGCAGCAAGCTTCTCATATATATATATATATATATATATATATATATATATATATATATATATATATATATATATATATATATATATATATATATATATATATATATATGCATAATTTCAAGTCTGCTAAGTGGAAATTCGATACCAGATCTCTAAGGTGGTAAGACAGTGCTACCACTGTACCACGACAGTTAAAGCAGTTTTTATGAGCTTTCTCTGTGTGATTTTTCTTTTGTACTGTCGGGTTTCTAATCCCTTATTTAGTAGACTTGAAATTTATATATATATATATATATATATATATATATATATATATATATATATATATATATATATAATATATATAATATATATATATATGTATATATATATATATATATATATATATATATATATATATATATATATATATATATATATATATATATATATATATATATATATATATATATATATATATATATATATATATATATATATATATGGTAGGATTAAAGTATCACGAGACTGTAGACAAAATAAAAATTCGAATACCCCTAATATATTCTTTACAAAGTAACTGATAAACAATATTGTAGCGCTTGTCATTTCCAATTTGCGCAGTTAAGTAGTTCAAAAACTCTACGACCAGCTTAAAAATCTTTCTACATTTTGAAAGGGTTTGAATCTTGCTGACAAAAAAAAGTATAAAACTTTAATATTTCTATTAAATATGTACACAATATTACATGGTTTGAAATTTTTTTAATTATTTTGATAAGATTTGAGCTGATCTATATAATAATAATAATAATAATAATAATAATAATAATAATAATAATAATAATAATAATAATAATAATAATAATAATAATAATAATAAGAAGAAGAAGAAGAAGAAGAAGAAGAAGAAGAAGAAGAAGAAGAAGAAGAATAATAATAATAATAATAATAATAATAATATATAATAATAATAATAATAATAATAATAATAATAATAATAATAATAATAATAATAATAATAATAATAATAATAATAATAATAATAATAAAAATAATAATAATAATAATGAATAATAATAATAATAATAATAATAATAATAATAATAATAATAATAATAATAATAATAATAATAATAATAATAATAATAATAATAATAATAATAATAATAATAATAATAATAATGATAATGATATTTGGTTGTTGGTATCCGCATTAACGGAATATCCTCAAACTTTTAATAATTTGGGAGTAGTGCACTGACTTAAAGATCCGTGCTAGCAGATGTCAAAAAATAAATAAATAAATAAATAAATAAATAAATAAATAAAAAAAAAGTAAATTAATTAAAAAATAATTTTCAGATTTTTAGGAGAATTTATAATGTCAAAATAAACTCGTAATCAGATTACAACTAACTGATATTTCGTGTTAACAATGGTCTCTAATACTACTTCTTCAAATAATAATAATAATAATTATAATAATAATAATTTAAATAATAATTAAATTCATAATAATAATAATAATTATAATTATAATTATAATAATATTAATGATAATAATAATAATAATAATAATAATAATAATTATATAATATAATAATAATAATAATAATAATAATAATAATAATAATAATAATAATAATAATAATAATAATAATAATAATAATATAACTTAAATTCATAATAAAAATAATAATAGCGGCGAGAACAAAAGCAGCCATAATGATTTATAATAAGAAAAAAAATATATTAATATTTAATTTATTACGAAAACTTGTAGTCATTTACCTTTTATGTGTGTGTGTGTGTGTGTGTGTGTGTGTGTGTGTGTGTGTGTGTGTGTGTGTGTGTGTGAAGTCTGCAATAATTCTCTGAATGTTTAAGAAAGGCATTTTTGAATTTGTCAGACTAAACCTTTTAAGAATGCCAAAGTATATACTTGAGACAACATACAGTTAAACAAGGTGAGCATGATTAGAATTCCATTATTAATAGTAATTTCAATTTTTCCCTTTTGTATTACATTTCAATTATGCCAAAAATGTTAAATTTATCAACCCCCACACACACACATGCTATATATATATATATATATATATATATATATATATATATATATATATATATATATATATATATATATATATATATATATATATATATAATATATATATATATATATTATATATATATATATATATATATATATATATATATATATATATATATATATATATATATATATATATATATATATATTGCCATATGTAGAAATTAAGTTCTTCGTTGAAGATCGGGTCATTTCCAAGGGACTTAGGTTGTACCCTTTCATAACATTAAAAAGGGGTGTGCAGGCATGCCTTGATGCTAATAGCGATCAATTTCCAACATTTGTTGTGATTTCAGCACTATTCCCACACACCAAGGTTTGTTAGTGGTAAATGTTATTGACTTATGTCTAGAACTTTTCTATCTAGGGCCGAAAGGAACTGGGACACCCTGTAGTATCTTCCGAACACTGATTTTAAAAAGTTTTTAATATGGGAAAACATGGAAAGACACGCAAAAATTCTATTAATTTAAATTCTGAGCTTTTAAACTGTAACTCAGAAACAATCTTTTCTCCTGGGGTTATTCGACTTTGTCTTAGAGAGTATATATGGCCACCACTGCTAAACAACCTTTCAGTGTCAATAATCTCCCATAGATAATCGGCAAAAAATTGACGATGGCGACGACGATGACGATTGAGAAAACATATGACGATGGCGATTAATCGTTCCATCGCTATATATATTATATATATATATATATATATATATATATATATATATATATATATATATATATATATATATATATATATATTATATATATATATATATATTATTATTATTACAACCGCTCCCAGGAAGGGTCTAAGACCCTGTCAGCGGGGCCAGCACTCTTCTCCATTCCCTCCTGTCTTCTAACACTCTCTCCTCCATCAGTTCTTGCATAGACGGTATTCTATGTCTTCTCAAAGATTCTTCCACTGAGTCCTTCCATCTCTTCCTAGGTCTTCCTTTCGGTCTTACTCCTGCCGGTCTCCACTCCCACCTCCTCTTGGCTACTCTCCCCTCCTCCATCCTCTCCAAGTGTCCCCACCACCTCAATCTGGCTGCGTCCATTTTATTTAGCATAGCTTTCACACCGACCTCTTCTCTTATTCTTTCGTTTCTCAATCTGTCTCTCCTTGTCTTTCCTATTATCGTTCTTAATACATACATCTCCGCAGACTGTATTCTACTCTCCTCTCTTCCCGTCATACTCCATGTCTCCGCTCCATAAAGTAGGATCGGGGTTAACACACTTTCAAAAATCACTTTTTTTCACCTCCATTCTCATTTGTTTATCTTTCAGTATGGGATACACTGCTCTTACAGCTCCTCCGTATTGAGCTATTCTATTTGTGATTTCTTGCCTGTTCCCTCCATCTCCTCCGAATATACCCCCCAAATACTTATATCTTCTCCACTTTCTTTATCTCAATTCCATCTATTAATACCCTCAACTCCTCTCCTCCCACCTCTCTGCCTACTTCCATGATCTCCGACTTTTCTGTATTCATCGGAATATATAATATATATATATATATATATATATATATATATATATATATATTATATATATATATATATATATATATATTATATATATATATATATATATATATATATATATATATATATATTCCACCTTTCTCACCATCCTCCTGTCAGCTGTTCCGGACGAAATTCTTCCACCACTGTCGATCATCATACGCTACCACCCATCTCTTCTATCTCAGCCATGGTTCTTCCCCATTCTCTCTCCCGCTCCCTCAAAACCAACCTTTTATCTAATCTTCGGTTCTCTCCACCAACATTCCTTCTACTGGTCTCCATTCATAATATTTTCCTACATATCTATTGCCATTCATCCTCTTTACATGCTCTCCTCTCTCCACAAACTGCCAATATGCTTTCCACCCCCAGCTCCGCCCTCACATCATAGTTCCTCACTCTATCCAGTCTCGTTATTAACATTATCAGTCTCAAGCACTTTCATTTCACCATCTTGCATATTGTTCTTTGCCTTGGCGTTAAGTGTTCAGCCCTCATGACTATTAGTCAGTATGGGTCTAAGCATGCTAGTAATTTAAATTCTGAGCTTTTAAACTGTAACGCAGAAACAATGGGTGAAGTAAGACAAAAGCCCCATTGAACCTACAAATCCTATGATTCAGTTCCATGGACATATTTTATGATCCATAAAAAACACTCAGAGATTCTTAAACTGGGTGAGCCTCTTCTCTGTTTTCTATCCTCTATTATTGCGTCTCTTCCCACTCTCTACTCACCAACATAACCTCTGTTTTTTC
>SEYY01019151.1:52500-56530 GCA_009176605.1 Armadillidium nasatum | reverse complement strand
CTCTCTCTCTCTCTCTCTCTCTCATTCACAGTTAAAATATTGTTTTTACGAACAGATAAAACTTTTATTATATTCGTCCAACGAAAATGAAAATGTTTCATTTCACGACACGAATGTGAGAAGAAGTGAGCCAAAAACATTGAAATTTATTAATATTGTCATGGTTTGACAATGCGACTTCAAAATCACGAGTTTTATTACATTTTTTTTATTCCTTTTCATTAAAATCGTGTGATATGAAATTTTTTCAAAATATATTTCAATGATTTTATTAATTTATTTAATTTATTTATTTTGTTTGTTTGTTTTGCTTGCTTGATTGTTTGTTTATTCTGTTTTATAGTGTTTTTAAAGGTTAAATAATTTTGATTTCATATCATTACCTTTGTATGATTAAATTCCTTTTAATAAATTTTTTTTCGAGAAAACTTTTGAACTCTCACACACACACACACACACTATAAATATTATATATATATATATATATATATAATATATATTATAATATATATATTAATATATATATATATATATAATATATTCATTTATTTTATTTCATCACATATCTGTGGTGGTTTCAGCAAAACAGTTATAGTCTTGAAATAGTTCCGTATCGGGCTTTTCGCTTTCTAAATATCTCTCTCTTTCTATCTATAGATCCATCAATACATCTAAATATCTATCTATCTATCTGTCTATCTATCTAGCTCTCTCTCTCTCTCCTCTTTCTCTCCTGACTCTCTTCAGTTTCCTTACAGTAGTTAACTGATATGCCGCTTTCTCAACCAATTAACTTTGACAAGAGAAATTGCTCTTATAAATTCTCTAGGGACCCACCTACTCCTTTGTGGATGATGTGATCTATCTGCTCCCTTACAATTTTATGCCCAATGACATCTTTGTTTAAAATGCTTTTAATTATTTTAAGGTTCATTTGTTTAAATTGGTTTTTAATTTAAATTCAAAGAAAAAAAATGTTTTTAAAAAGTTGCATTTAGCATTTTTTTTTTTTTTTTTTTGCTATTAATACTTTTAAAACAATATATTAAAATAATATAAATTATTTTTTTTTTTTGTGCATTTTTGCTGTTAATATTTTTAAAACAATATATTAAAAATAATATAAATACATAATAAATATTCATAAACTACAAAAATTACTTTTAAATCATTTTTTAAACTTTGAAACAAGAAAAAGTTCTCAATTATAGTTTTGCTTTCATTCTTATACCTTCTCTCTATAGTTGCTTTCATTCTTATACCTTCTCTCACTATATCTTTATTCTCATACTTAATTCTATGCTCATTTTGTCAGTCACTCTAATAGATAAAGTTTGAAACTCATTTCCTTGATCTAATTTCCCACTTCGTTTAACTTTCACAATCTCAAACACATGCTTCATGATAGATAGATAGATAGATAGATAGATAGATAGATAGATAGATAGATAGATAGATAGATAGATAGATAGAGAGAGAGAGAGAGAGAGAGAGAGAGAGAGAGAGAGAGAGAGAGAGAGAGAGAGAGAGAGAGAGAGAGAGAGAGAGAGAGAGAGAGAGAGAGAGAGAGAGAGAGAGAGGAGAGAGAGAGAGAGAGAGAGAGAGAGAAGAGAGAGAGAGAGAGAGAGAGAGAGAGAGAGAGAGAGAGAGAGAGAGAATGATCAATTACATGGAATCATTTTTCAAGGAATTCTTGTGAAAATCGACGGAATTTGTTGATTACATTTTTTTGTTCCCAGTTTCCTTGTAAAAAAGGAAAAAAAAAAGGTAATTTAAATAAGAAAGAAAAACTAATTAAATATAAAATAAATAAAAATTTGAATTAACTTAAAAATTAAAGAAGTAAAATATAATTAATTTAATTTAATTACATTTAGAAAAAATAATTAATTAATTAAATATGAAGCGAAA
This sequence comes from Armadillidium nasatum, assembly GCA_009176605.1. NCBI lineage: Eukaryota > Metazoa > Arthropoda > Malacostraca > Isopoda > Armadillidiidae > Armadillidium > Armadillidium nasatum. Next base: position 54,619 of record SEYY01019151.1, on the reverse strand, counting down.
AATTATTGAAGATTAAAACATTTTATGTTAATGATAAAAGGAAAAAAAAAATAAGATTAAATTATATAAAGAAACAGACATTCAAAAAATCAAAAATAAATAAATAAATAAATTAATTAATTTTAAATGCTTAAAATTTATTTAATTTAATTTAATTTAAAAAAAAATTAAATAATCAACAGAAAACCATTATACATACATTTACACGCACACACCCTCGCACACACACAGACACACGAACACGCACACGCACGCCTAAACACAAACACACATACACACACTCATATATATATATATTATATATATTATATATATAATATATATATATATATATATATTATATATATATCTATAATATATATATTATATATATATATATATATATATATATATATATAATATATTATATATATATATATATATATATATATATATATATATATATATATATATATATATTATATATATATATATATATTATATATATATATATATATATATATATATAATATATATATATATATATATATATATATATATATATATATATATATATATATTATATATATATATATATATATATAATATATATATATATATATATATATATATATATATATATGGTGCCGCCATGACCCGGCGTCCGGCTTGCCCCGATGCACGGTCTTCTTTTTTCATTAATTTCTGCAACATTCGCGGTTTTTTTCTAATTTCCCCTTTGTTGAACACCATCTCTCTTCTTCTAAACCTCATCTCTTATTTCTAACCGAAACTCAGGTGCTTGAGTGTGCTGACAGCAAACCTTATTCTGTTACCTCCTACTGTCTCTATCCTCAATTTTCAGCCAAAGGCGGTTGTTGCGCATATGTGCGCAACGATGTTATTTGCTCTCGTGTCTCTGATTTGGAGTCTCATGAATTTTCTACCTTATGGCTTAAGCTCTTTTGCAATTCTACTACTAAATTTATTTGTTCTGTCTATTTATCTCCTAATTCTACTGACTATAAAAAATTCTTCGACTATTTAAACTCCAAAATAGAGCACATTCTATCCTCTTCTCCTTTCTCTGAAATCATCATTTTAGGTGATTTCAATGTTCACCACCGCCAATGGCTTTCCTCTAGTTCTCAATCTCCAGCCGGTGAACTCGCCTTCAACTTTTCTATCCAGAACAACCTTGAGCAGTTGGTGCAACTCCCTACCCGTATCCCTGACCGTCTTGGTGATGAACCCAACATACTTGATCTTTTCTTAACCTCTAATCCTTCTCCTTATACTGTTAAACTCTTTCCTCCTCTGGGTTCATCCGATCACCTTCTTATCTCCGTATCTTGTTCTGTCTCTTCAAGTCTTCCGCAAGAACGGCCCCCGCCTTCGGCGAGGAGACGTCTGTGGCACTTCGGTGCTGCTAACTGGTCAGACTTGCGGTTGTACTTCTCTGATTTCCCATGGAATGATTATTGCTTTCGTGGGAGGGGTCCCTCGGAGTGTGCCGAGCGTATAACCGAGGTGATTCTCTCTGGCATGGAAGCGTACATTCCATATTCTTTCCCTTCTACTAAACCTAACAAAACTTGGTTTAACTCTGCTTGTTCTCGCGCTATCCGCCGCAGGGATACTGCCTTCAGAGATTACCGTCGTCTTCAAACTCCTGAAACTCATGCTACTTATATTTTCATCCCGGAATCGTGCAAAATCTATTCTTCGAGATACAAAACTCTTTTCTCCGCCGCAAATGCAATAATCTTTCTGGTTCTTCTTCCTCTCGCCTTTCTGGCATTTTGCAAAAAATGTCAACTCTAACTTTGCTTCTTCCTCTTTCCCTCCTCTAGTCTCTTCTGATGGCACAACTGCCATTTTACCTTCAACTAAAGCTGAACTCTTCGCTCAAACTTTTGCCTCTAACTCTACCTTGGACGATTCCGGAGCTATTCCTTTCCTTCAACCCCCTCCAACTCATTTATGCCTAACATTGTAATTTCTTCTAAAGATGTCATTTCTGCTCTCTCTGAGCTTAACACTAAGAAGGCGTATGGTCCTGATGGTTTTCCTCCTGCGGTTCTCAAAACTTGTGCTTCTGAGCTTGCACCCTGCCTTGGTAAACTATTTCGTCTTTGCC
>SEYY01019151.1:27500-30000 GCA_009176605.1 Armadillidium nasatum | reverse complement strand
AATAATAATAATAATAATAATAATAATAATAATAATAATAATAATAATAATAATAATAATAATAATAATAATAATAATAATAATATAATAATAATAATAATAATAATAATAATAATAATAATAATAATAATAATATTACTCCTACTACTACTACTAATAATAATAATAATAATAATAATACTATTACTACTACTACTAATAATAATAATAATAATAATAATGGTAATAGCAGCTATTTCATTAAAGGCTAAAATGAAAATGAATAGAATAATAAATCTTGTTCGTTCTTTGTTATAAAAGCAAAATGTTAGACTCTAAAATGCCTCATTTTGTTCACAAAAAAAAGGAAGAAACTATAATTTAAGCCATGTTTATATTAAAGCAATTATTCGTGCAGTATTTTGAGCAAATTTGCATAATTGGAGAGCGAATACTTGCTGAATAGGCTGGAAACATTATTAAGCGAATGCATCTCGGGGGAATATATATATATATATATATATATATATATATATATATATATATATATATATATATATATATATATATATATATATATATATATATATATATATATATATATATATATATATATATATATATATATATATATATATATATATATATATATATATATATATATATATATATATATTATATATATATATATATATATATATATATATATATATATATATATATATATATATAATATATATATATATATATATATATATATAATATATATATATATATATATATATATATATATATATATATATATATATATATATATATATATATATATATATAATATATATTATATTGTGATGGCATCCTCATCAAAATTAACATCCGCATCCGCACTTTCGAAAATTCATCATCCGCATCCGCATCCGCATCCGCATCCGCATCCGCAAATTAAAAAATATGACATCCGATCCATCACTAATATATATATATATATATATATATATATATATATATATATATATATATATATATATATATATATATATATATATATTTATATGCAGGAATAAATGTATGACGTCATATTATAAATTTAGACTTTCTTCATTTATCGGAATTTTAGACCTCAAGACCGTAGACTTTCTCCATTTAATTTGATATGTTTGCGTTTTCTTGAACGTTATTTGCTAACAGCAGGTCGCCTCTTTCTTTGTAAGCATTTTTTATTTAGTATTATCATACTAAGCTCTTTTCTTCTTATTTATATATAGAAAAAAATTTTTTTTTGTGTTTTTTCAAATTTTTTTTTTTTAGATCTTTCATTTATATATTCTTTATTTTTATTCTCTAAATTGTAAATAGAGATATTAAAAAAGACCATTTTCGATAATAATTCTTTAAAAAAAAAAAATAAAAATAAAAAAAAACCTTCCTAAAATGAAAAATAATATTATTTCATTTTATTTTATCAAAGGAGTTTCAAAAGAATAAGTTTAAAGATGTTATTTTACGAAGTTTTTGTCAACAAGTTGAAGCTGATATTATAGTTTTTTTATTTTTATGTATATTATATATATTATATATATATATATATATATATATATATATATATATATATATATATATATATATATATATATATATATATATATTATATATATATATATATATATATATATATATATATATATATATATATATATATTTATATATATATATATATATATATATATATATATATATATATATATATATATAATATATATATATATATATATATATATATATATATATATATACTAGAAACTTTTTAAGATCAGCTAGAACACGCTCGTACTCTAATAATATAATAACGGGAACAACTATATAAAACGATAAAAGATAAAACACTAAGACGTTTTAACAAAGAATTAAAACGAAAATAAATAGAGATAGGCTAAAACATGGGCATTCCGTTTCGAAGTTATTTAGCTTCCTTATTCGAACGAGAAATGGCAAGGAGAATATTTAAATGGCAAGAAGAATATTTAAATGGCAAGGAGAATATTTAAATGGCAAGAAGAATATTTAAATGGCAAGGAGAATATTTAAATGGCAAGAAGAATATTTAAATGGCAAGGAGGATATTTAAATGGCAAGAAGAGTATTTAAATAACAAATCAAAGGAAAAAATTTCATTTTAATAAATTACTTGAAAGAAAATAAGCTCATAATATTTAAACTCTTATTATAATCAACTTAAAACATAGATAAATGCCACATTGGGTGATAATATATATATATATATATATATATATATATATATATATATATATATATATATAATATATATATATATATATATATATATATATATATATATATATATATATATATATATATATATATATATATATATATATATATATATATATATATATATATATATATATATATATATATATATATATATATATATATATATATATATATATATATATATATATATATATATATATATATATATATATATATATATATATATATA
>SEYY01019151.1:17500-20000 GCA_009176605.1 Armadillidium nasatum | reverse complement strand
ATATATATATAGTTAAAAGAAGTAATGTGATCCTTCCAAGAAAGATCACTAGAAAAAGAAATGGAGGGGATATGAAGAATAAAAGAAGATTTGAGTTTTGGGTTTTCGAAGATGTCATAGTTATGTGGAAGGATGAGTCTAGTAGAAAGATGGAGGAATTAAGTTGTTGGAGCATTTAAAACTATGGATCATTACTTGGAACAAACAAGTGTGGAGCACTTATATATTACTTCCCTCAGTTCTCCTGCTAGAGCATTTGAATATGCAAGATGCCGGAGATTAGTTTCTCGAAGGCTCCCTCCTTCCAAATAACTTAACTAGTTTGATGAGCGCTTTCAAACTGAGGTAATGGGAGTAGTGAAAGGTGAGTCACACGGCATAGGCCGTGGGTATGAGTGTATGAAGTGTAAGAGAGTTTGATTAACAAACTGAGTTTAAGGATACTACATATCCTATGATGATCCTATTTATATATGAGTAAAACTCAATAATACACGGGAATGCGCTAAACGTGCCAGTCCGCTTGTCATCCTTTATATATACTCACTAGAATATCACTGAATGTGATCCAATATAGCCGGGGTGGTATTGCCCGTCATACTTCTAGTACTGCATGGCCTGGTAAGATAGGATAACCTACGCCGCGGCGGTGCAACGGTGATAGCATAGAGCTACCTACCTAGGGCATAATTTATATATTATCATAGCCTATCAACGTACCTACGGTCATATAACGTCATATTCATATGATCAACTCTAATTCTTATAAAGATTCGAAGAGTAATTATATGACTGGATAATTAAGTAGAATCTTTTTAAGACTCTTTCCAACTCTATAGTCAAATCAACCCTCATCAGATTTTTAATCTCTGGCAAACGCGTATCGCAGCAGCCGGCGCGCTAAATAGACCGATAGTGATACTATACCATAGTATAATGTATAGCACTAACGCTCTAGAACGCAAGTTAGCAACAAGTCTCCGCGTTGACATAAACATATATACCGTACTAGCTATATAACTATACTATACTAGCGTCAGATATAGCTATCATTCACGGTAGATACATTAGACACACATACTATAGTGAGGACATAATATACATATTAATACTCGGAGATAGATCAATATGGCGTAGCTGAACGCTCTATACTACTAGATAAGAGTCTAGTATCTCGGGCGATTCCTATATTATGATATATGGAGTATATGGCGAGGCAAGAGGGGGCGCTCCGTGAGCACGGACGGCCGCTCCCCGCGAAAGGGGGAGTCAGCAAGAGTAAACTCCGAACGTGCAAACAGCACACCCTTCGGGCCCGACGAGGGACGACGCGCAAGGACAAGCCGGGGCCGAGGGAGCGCGCGGGCGCCACCATGGCGGCCCGCGGGACAGGCCGGCGCGCGAACCAGGGGGACGGGGAACCCGGCTAGCCAGGGGACCCCTGGCCGCTCGGCAGTGGAACGCGCGACCAGTCAGGGGGCCCGGGAGGTAACGGCACCTCAAGCTGCCGGCTGCCCCACCGGAGGGCGGGCAGGGGGGGGGAGAGCTGAGGGGGGCCCCCCGGACAAGGGCGCCCCAACAGAGGCGCGGGAAAAAAAAAAAAAAAAAAAAAATAAAAAAAAAAAAAAAAAAACAGGGCCAGAGAAAGGAAAGGACCAGAGCCGGGCTGACGAACACCGAAAAAAGAAAAAGAGGGAGGGAGGCCCTGCTGAGCAAGTGGGGAGGAGCGCACGCCAGCCAAGAAGGAAGGAAGAAAAAAGACAAAGGGGAAAGGAGGCAAAGCCACCAAAGGAAACCACAAGACCCGACGGGCGCGAGCGGAAGCGCAGAACAAACTGAGGGGAGATAGGACAGAGGCAAGAGAACACCGACAAACGTGAAGAAAGCAGCGGCACGAGACCAACGGAGGCCACAAAGAAAAGAAGAAGACAAGGAGAAACAGGGGGCATAAAGGCACAGAAGGCGAGAGGAAGAGGAACCAGAAATGATAATGGGACGGAGAAAAAGGGGAAGCCGAGAGGGCCACAAAAGGCATGGCTAGGAGGGGAAGCACAGAATTCCGAGCACAACCCTGGCGAGGCCGAAACACGAAACAGGGGAAGACAAACCCCCAAAGAAGCCGGGCCGGCTGCATGGACCCGCCGCGAAACGAGCAGCCCAGAACAAAAGAAGGCCGAAAGCAGACAGCACAAGCCCAAAAACGTGCCGCGCGAGCGCCGGCGCAAGGAAAACAGCGACAAGGCGAAAACAGGAAAAAGAAGGAGAGAAAAGGAGAAAACAGAGCCACCACGGGCAGGAAACGAGAATGCAAAACGCCAAAGAGAAAGGGGCAAAAGACGGAACGGAGAAAAGCGAGAACATAGTTGGAGAGCAAAGGAAAAGGCAAGAAGAGGAAGAGCAGAGGTGAAAGGAACGAACAGAAAATTAGAAAAAATAACTAAGAGAAAGCAAACTCCAAAGCACACTAAACCACAAAGCGGCACAACACACCCGAAGAGAA
>SEYY01019150.1:80000-145000 GCA_009176605.1 Armadillidium nasatum | reverse complement strand
TTTGCTTTGGATTCTGAAATGACCTTGGGGATCTTTGCAATGAACAGCGATCGGCTATTTGACATGCAAACTGCAACACCGAGAGAATAAATCTGAGCAATTTTTCTTCCTTAAGCAGGCAATCTTTCATCCAATTCTGATGTCTCTTCCTCCATGCCTGCGTTGGAAAATATTCGGAAAACGATTGAAAGTTGATAAGTTAATACGAGAAGAATACTTTCTTCAAAACCTTTTTCGTTCAGTCAATCAATACTGAAAAGGTGTAGTGTCCTAAATCCTGAGAGTCGTCTCACGTCCTGTGCTTACCTTATTAAATTTGTATTAAAAACCTTAAACTGCTTTCTACAATATAAACGGGCTCACCAACCGATCTCTGTTCTTTCAGAAAACTAAATATAACACAGCTGTTTATCGAAGAGGGTCCAAATGCTTTTTGTTGAAAAACAGAGACTCCATTTTTCATTTCTCGTGAATTCATGTATCATCGGTAAACTTATTTAAAATAATTTTAAGTTTCGTTTCCCTTCCTTTAAGAAAAACTTCAATTTATCTTTTTTGTACAAATAGTTCGGTTGTCCTTGTAAATTCATTTGCTGTTCTTTCGATTTTTTTTAGTTGAAAACTTTTTATCAAATATTGATATTGTTAGTTAATATTCATTTACTCATTTTGGAATTTGATTTATTGTATCGTTATTCATTCATACAAAATATTTTACAATCATTCATTACATCATTCTCCTACAGGATAAGCACTTCCTCGTAGCTCCGCTGGAAATCCTCGCTTTTATAAATAATTTTCTCAGCCTTACTCTGTCAGGCATTTCCATATCTTATGCAGATTTGTTGGAGAAATTACCTTATATATTATTTCTCGATTTTAAGAGTTTCTCTCCAAAACACTCTGTTGTGAATGATATTGAAGCTCCTATTTTTTTTTTAAATTTTTTATTTTTAAAGAGTTCACATCTCACTAACATTGCCATATTCAAGGAGAAGAACTTTTCTAGCAATTATGAAATGAACAAGTGTAACTAACCATTTAGCCATTTAGGAAGGACTATCATATTTTATTTTTAATTTTTTTTATTAAGTTAATCTTGCATACCAAATCAAAGTTGGGAATCGAATTTTTATGGGAACAAAGTATGACGTCATATATTACGACTTCGTGAAATACCCGAATTTTTTTTTTATATACTATGAAAATCCTGGAAATGCAATAAATATATACTCTGCTAATTTTGTTTACAATGAACAGCTGATATTTTTATGTTAAACGTCTTTTCTTACTTTTCTCTGATTAACTAATTAACTAAGAGTAATAGCTACGATCATTTAACTACACATTGTACACTTTAATGGTATATTATCAATTTGCTTTGCACTACCAGATTGCAGCATCAAAAATTTTATGAAATAATTTTAATTATTAAAATTGAAGTGATGAAACTATTTTCTTTTCTTTATTTATATATTTTAATTGTTATGAAACATTAGTTAGGTAGATTGGGTCAATTTGCTGGCCATTAAGCATACTTTCATCCTGTAAGTCTAGGTTAGGTTAAGTCAAACTAGTTTGTTAGATCTAGCAAACTAGTTCGATAACCTAACCTGGACTTAAAGGGTAAATGTACATTTAATGGCCCAACCTAGCAAATGCTAGGCCTTTCAGGATTCAATAATAAAGTAAAAAAACTCAATTTCTCCAACTCTCTACTCGACACAGTCTTTCACAATTATGATATCTTCTTCTAAAACATATAATTCAAACCTTCATCTCTCCAAAATATTCTCAGTATTTATTTTTCTCATGATCTTTCTTGGAAAGATCATATTACTTCTCTCTCTAAACAAGCTTCAAAGAGATTAGGTGTTCTGATGTGCCTTCAGAATTTCTTCACTCCACCCCAGTTGCTTGCTCTTTATAGAGGTATTGTTCGCCCCTGTATGGAGCATGCATCACACATCTAAGGTGGTTCCACTCTTACAGCTCCGCTTGAAAAGGTGAAGTCTAGGGCTTTACGACTTATGAACTCTTCTGCTCTCACTAATTCTCTCCAGCCTCTTTCTGCTTGTCAAACTGTTGCTTCACTCTCTCTATACTATTGCTATTACAATGGATACTGCTCTTCTAAAACTCTCCCATCACATACCTCCTCCATTGAAAAGGGCTCGTTCAACATGCCTTTCTATATAGTCTCATCCTTTCTCTGTTCAATTCTCCAACCTCGGACCTAACCACTATGCTCAGTCTTACATATACTCTACTGGTAAAGTCTGGAACATACTCCCTTCATCTGTTGTCCTAGCTTCCTATGACTTACACACCTTTAAATGCTGTGTTTTGGAACATGTTGGCCTTTTAAATTGTCCTTGATTCTGACATGTCCCCTAACTCTGGTGGTAATTTTAGTAGCCCTATGGCCTTTGCTCACCTATATATATATATATATATATATATATATATATATATATATATATATATATATATATATATATATATATTATATATATATATATATATATATATATATATATATATATATATATATATATATATATATATATATATATATATATATTATATATATATATATATATATATATATATATATATATATATATATATATATATATATATATATATATATATATATATATATATATATATATATATATATATATATATATATATATATATATATATATATATATATATATAATATATATATATATATATATATATATATATATATATATATATATATATATATATATAATATATATATATATATATATATATATATATATATATATATATATATATGACTTTTATAGCAAACTGTACAGTTCATTTAATTTTGTGCTTTAATAAATTTAATTCAAATAATTGATAATGGATTTAATACCTGATCTTCCATCTGGACCTCTTGATGTGTATCGAAAGCAAGCTTCTTTTAATTGGAAGAAAATGAAACTCTTTCTAGAAAGCCCAGAGGATATTGAAATTGCAGTAAGTTTAAAAATCCTTTTGTGTTTATAAGGTAACTATTTTGGTGTAATTTTATTTCAAAGTATTTAATTCTTTTTATATAGTCCTCTCATTTATTTATTATATAGATTTTTCTTGGCTTTTATTTTTGTATTTAGATTCAGGCTTAAAAATCATTATACTGCATTAGATTTATTTATTTATACTTTATATACAAAGGGACCAATTGACTGTAAAAGTGAAAAAAATAATAAGTTTTTTCTAGGTATTTCTAAAGCAAGGAGTATTGAAGTAATGCTTTATAGTAAAAAGGAACAATTTTTTGTCTTTTGGATTTCCTTTTTAGATATGGTCATATGTATTTTTAATATAAGCTATATTTGTTTAGTAATGATATTTTGGCCTTCTTCAGCAAGATTTACAGAGTCTAGGAAAGAAACATAATGTTTTGATTCCATCTAGTGTTTATGAAATTTGGAAGTTGGCAGCAATGGGATTTTAGTAGCAAAAAGTACATTTTAAAAATGAAATCAGGAATTGTTATTTAGAAAAATATAATGTTACAATAAATTAAAAATGCCATTGCACACTGCAAACATCAGAATCACTTATATCTCTTATGTACAGAGAGCTTCATGGTTAATGTGTTTGTTAGAGTACTTATTTTTAATTTTGCAATTTAGTTGCTTACACTCCTTTGCTTCTAAGAGTCCTATCCCTTCAGACTTAAAATGTTACATGTAGAGTATTCAGACTATATTTTAGACTTTGCCTGTTGCAATATCAATAAATGTTTATAAGTACTTTAGCATTATTTTTTTTTTCGGGTATTAATAAAATATAAGCATGTAGTGAATACAAGGAAAATATTTAAAAAATATTAGTACATATTAGTACATATTTTTCATTCAAAATCAAAACTACATCTTTATTTGTTTTCATATACTATATTTTTAGCATGTACTTTAATGCAATTATTTACTATATATATATATATATATATATATATATATATATATATATATATATATATATATATATATATATATATATATATATATATATATATATATATATATATATATATATATATATATATATATATATATATATATATATATATATATATAAAATTGATATTTGCCAAATGAAGAATATTTTCAAATTGCAAGAACAATTTGATACTTTTTCCATTTCAAGTTACAAACAATTTATTATATTAATCTATTAAGTTAATTATGATACATTGTAAATCTTCAAAAGATGTCTTAAAGAATAGAAAATCTTATTATAAACAAGAAAAGGTTAAAAGAAGTATAATTTTATAAAATTAAAATTGAAAATCAAGTAGAATGTGTAAAATTTTAAAACTTTTATTCTGAGAATCTGGATTGCTTATGTCAAATCTCTTATTAAGATTTATGATGAGAACAGAGTTGGAGTAAATATAGATACACTTAAACCAACTGTCATCAAAATTGAAACTACTTCTTGAATCTTGATCCAACGCCACACCAAAACTGATTGTAATTTTTCTTAACTTTGTTTTCACAGCCCTGAACTCAGATTCAATTTATGCATGCATTAGATGTTAATTATTCTATTTGCTTATATTTCCAAAGCATTATTATTATTATTTTATTTTTAGAATGAAGCTTTTAAGTATATGGAGGAAGAACCAATATTTCAGCATCCAGATCGTGATTTAACTTTAGAAGAAGAACGACATCTTACATTCCAAAGAATGAAGAAAGTATATAATAGTGATATACTTTATCCTGATGATTTGTTCATGAATCGTAACAAGGTAATAATAATAATAATAATAATAATAATAATAATAATAATAATAATAATAATAATAATAATAATAATAATAATAATAATAATAATAATAATAATAATATATTAATAATAATAATAATAATAATAATAATAATAATTTTTTTTTTTTTTTTTAATTTTTTTTTTTTTTTTTTTTTTTTTTTTTTTTTTTTTTTTTTTTAATTTTTTTTTTTTTTTTTTTTTCTTTTTTTTTTTATATATTATTATATATATATATATATATATATATATATATATATATATATATATATATATATATATATATATATATATATATATATATATATATATATATATATATATATATATATATATATATATATATATATATATATATATATATTTAGTTAGTTAGTTATTTCGCCACTTTTTAAACTCTCACCTAAGTGAGGACAAGTCGGGAGAAGGAGAGTGTGTAATGTTTTCCCTGACCAGTGGTGCCACCCAGCTTGGTGAATTGGGGTACAGTATTCTGGGGTTGATAGCAGCCCCTGCCACAGTCTTTCAAGTCCAGATTTTCAAAACCATCTGTGGACGTAGTTAGTTTTCTATACTCGGAAGACCTACTGCGCATGTGGCAGATAGGAGTGAGTGTTTGTTTTGTCATTATAGATTGTATTTGTATGTGTTGGCTGAGTTGTGGGTATTGAGATTAGCGTATTAATACACTTTGCCGTAAACTGTAATTAATTACAGAAATTCTCCTACGAGGGGCAATTTTTTGTGTCCGATCTTGGTCTTCGTTTTACTGGGAATATAATGGGAATATAAAGTTTAGAATAAAATAATTAAAAAATTAATTCTATAGGAATGACATCGCAATATAATTTTATGTATCTTGAATGTTAGTGTTTGATGTATATGAATCAAATTAAAGGATTGAGTAGAAATTGCAGAATAAAGAAGGGATTTTTGAATGAAGTAATTAAGGCAAAAAAAGTAGGAAATAAAATTTTGGAGATAAAAGATTTAAGAAACAATCAAGTCGACCAATCAGGGTCAAAGAAGGAGTAGGCTGAGAGATGTTGAAGCGAAGAGAAACCGAGTTCATAAGTGACCTTGTGAGGGGTTCTCAAAAGAATTACTACAAGGAGCAGATCAAGCCTAGTTCTTTTAAAAAAAAAAAAAAAAAGTTTAAAAATTGCAGACGGGTGGAGTTAAATTGTTCTCCATTATAATTATGAGATATATATGATTTTTGTAGAGGCTATTTCACATTGTATTTGATTAGCGTATATTATTTCATCTATAATAGGAGGAAACAAAAACAGTTGAAAATTTGTAGTCATCCTCCACCATTCTTGTGTTCTCAAAGCGATTATTATTATTATTATTATTATTATTATTATTATTATTATTATTATTATTATTATTATTATGCTCAGAGCATGGGTAGATTTTTTTTTTTTTTTTTTATTTTTTTAAATTTGGAAGCTTTCTTTGAGAACCTTAATGTTTATAATTTAATAATTCAATGTAACTTGTCGGAATTAAAAACATGAGATTTATATTATTTACGAAAAAAAAAAATTTGAGCCAATGAACTTTACATTGGCCCTTCGTACTGAACAATTCTTTTTTAAATTGAGGGTTATTTCCAGAATTGAATTGAATATTTTTTTAGAGGACTTTTAAATGTATACAATTTTAACAAAATGTTCCAATACCTTTTATTTATTTTAATTGGAATTGTAAAAGAGATTAATATGTTTCAGCATAGAGTCCTAAATAATGTTATTTCATTATATGATTGGTCATTATTGGCTAGAAAGAGTCTGTTAATCGAATTTCCAATGGGAGCTTTCCTAGGACTGGGAACTGATAGACATCGAAAATTTATTAATTCTCTTATGAACCGGGAGGTATGTTTTCTTTTATATTTTTAATATTATATGTATTTTTAGGTTTGCTTGCTTTTTTCTAATATGTATAAATACTTTAATAGATTATTTTATATTGAATAACCTGTTGGAAAATGTTTAACAAAATTGAAATTCTTTTGTTAGTCGTTAAAAGGAAAATGTTTGCTACTAGACAAATAAATTTTAGTCTGTTATTTTAAAGTTTAACATTAAAAAGGTTTTATATTTTATTTTTTTATTGATTTCTTTAATATCAACACTATGTCATATATATAGTAGAATTTTTAGTAAATCATGGTTTAGCACTATCTGATTTAAATCGAATTTGCCACTTATAATTCTGCGTAATTCATACTAAGAATGAAACTGCTTTACTTTATTTTGTAACCAAGAATCATAAAAGGATTAATGTCCTTTGAAATAATTGGGCATTGGAACCTTTAATTTTTAATTTTTTAATTTAAATTTTATCTGTTAACTCTAGATAGGTTTTGCTTTTTGCCTCACCGAAATTTCACATGGAAGCAATACAAAAGCTTTGAGAACAGAAGCAAGATATGACATAGAGTCTGAATCCTTCATACTTCATACGCCAGATTTCGAGGCAGCAAAATGTTGGGCAGGATGCTTGGGTATGATACATCGTTACTTTTAACCTCAAAAGTATGGAAAAAGATTTTAATCTTACTCTTTATTTTGGTCAATATGCAAATTTATATTCAGTTCGGTTGTGGTAGTTGTGTCACTTATAAGATTGAAAGATGTCTAACCTGAGTTTTCAGACCTATAAAGATAATTTATTTAATTTCTTTAATTTATTATTTTAATTCTATTTACTTTTTCCAAATAACGATTTAATCTGATTCTAATGACACGTATTATAGATGTTTGTTTGAACTAAAAAACAAAATTGTTAAAATTAACTCGTACATAAGCCAATAGTATTCAGAACAAATAACCTAAATATTGTTTTTGTTATTGACATTTGAGTGAGTTAAAGTTTATTTGACTTTATTTACTATTATTTTGAAAGAAAATATACTCATAATTTTAGCATGTAAAAAGGTTTCTATGTATGAGTGACGTAGTGAAATAATGCTTAAGAAAGACAAATATTTTTAAGAAGATATTCACCCAGGATACAATAACATGTAATTGTAAATTCATAATTAGGTACGAAAATAAGCTACTATATATAGTTTATGGACTATATAATATATGATTAAAAGATACGAGTTTACAGTTCGAAGTCATGTACTAATACGGTTTGTACTTACAAATTAAATTCTTAAAATTTTATATAATTTAAACAGATTTATTACTGTAAAATTCTTATGAAATAATTCGTTCAACTTGACTATTGTTTTTTTTTCTAAGTATTTTATTAAATAGTATTGTCATTGACCGTGACAGATTGGTTTCAGAGTTTTAAAGTTTGGGTATAAAAACTTAATAGTCTCTTCTTCATAATGTTTTAATTTTTTATGCTTTTCTGCTATTTTAAACATTTTAGGAAAAACTGCATCACATTGCTTAGTATTTGCACAGTTGTATACACCAGATGGCGTTTGTCATGGCCTCCATAACTTTGTAACTCCTGTGAGAGACCCACAAACACTTCAACCTTATCCTGGTGTGACTATATTTGATATGGGGGCCAAAATTGGATTGAACGGAATGGATAATGGGTAAGGTTTAAGCCATTTTATATACGCAAATTAATGTGCTTTTGGCGTATCAACATTTTAAATTAAATTTTATTTTTTGTGTTTGAGAATAATTATTTTAGGCTATGTTTAAAATGCGAGACTTTTGTATTGTGTGCTTGCAGCTATTCTTTATTACTTTCATATTGCATTCTTCTTCCCTTTCAGTGTTATTATGTTTAACCATTACAAAATTCCGAGAGAGAATTTGCTTAATAAGACTGGAGATGTGACAGTCGATGGAAAATATGTCTCTCCCTTTAAAGACCCTAGCAAAAGGTTTGGTAAGTATCATTACATATTTAAAGTAAAAAAGTAATCAATGAAGTATTGTTTGGATAATTGAATAATTTTCAGATAATATTGACGAAGGCTATGTCACGTGATTATTTAGCTTTGACTTAAGACTATTAATAGAGCAATTTATTAATTTGAATTTGTTAATTGATGCATTTATGATGTATTTAATGATAGTATATTCTTCTAATTTGTTGTACTGACAATTCATTATTCATTTAATAATATTTTTCTTTATAATATACTGTTGTATATTATAATATATTGTTGTATAATATACTGTTGTACTGACAATTCATTATTCATTTAATAATATTTTTCTTATATATATATACAAATATATATATATATATATATATATATATATATATATATATATATATATATATATATATATATATATATATATATATATATATATATATATATATATATATATATATATATATATATATATATATATATATATATATATATACACACACACACACAGTTGGTACATCTCCCTACCCGTATCTCTGACTGTCTTATTGATGAACCCAACATACATGATCTTTTCTTATCTTCTTATTCTTCTTACACTGTTAAACTCTTTCCTCCTCTGGGTTCATCCGATCACCTCCTTATCTCTATCTTGTTCTGTCTCGTCAAGTCTTCCGCAAGAACGAACTCCGCCTTCGGTGAGGAGACGTTCCTGGCATTTCGGTGCCACTAACTGGTATGACTTGCTGTTGTACTTTTCTGATTTCTCATGGAATGATTACTGTTTGCATGGGAGGGGTCCCTTGGAAAATGATGAGCTATCCTCCTTGCATCAATTAACTGCTGCTGAGAGGAGCGTCTTTCAAATTGAAAGGAGTAATGAAAGGCAGAGTCATTAGCATAGGAGTGGATAGATATGATGAAGTTATAATGTAATTAATGAAAAGTAGAAATAATTGTGATCATCTAAAATTTATTAATAATATCTTACAGGAGCATCTCTTGGCACTTTATCAGAAGGTCGCGTTGGTATTACAGAATTTGGTGTAATCAATTTAACAAAAGCTTTGACAATTTCAATTCGCTATTCTGCTGTCAGGAGGCAGTTTGGACCTGAAAATCAAGGAGAAATACCTGTTTTGGAATATCCTTTGCAGGTAAAAATTAATTTATTTCAATTCTATTATTTTTTGGAATGTGAAATACTATATATATATATATATATATATATATATATATATATATATATATATATATATATATATATATATATATATATATATATATATATATATATATATATATATATATATATATATATATATATATATATATATATATATATATATATATATATATATATATATATATACCTTGCTATGTTATTTGTATATCTACCTCTGTATCATATTGCATCATCCTGACGATATGAATGAAAAACCTTTGATATATGTTTTTCTTACATTATGACTGACTTCTATCTTTCTTGTTTTATCTTCTTTTTCCTATAATATATCTCCTTCCTCTTTTAAGGTACTCCAGGTTTCAGCTCCATGCAGCCGAATAGGCATTAATACATTATTGTATATTTCTGTCTTGACACCAAATCCATTTGCTTTTCTTTCATGACGAGACACCAGCTGCTGCTTCTTTGCTCTATGTGTTATCCGAACAGAAAACTCTTCCAAGATACTTTTACCATTCAATATTTTTGATTTCTTTCCTTTCAACCACGCATTCAGTCTTTCTTCCTTATCTCTACTCACGACCATAATCTTCGTATTGTCCATTTTCACTCTCGTAGCATTTCCCCATATCTTATGAGACCCATATCGCCACTACCTCATTTTATGACCTTCCTTTCCTCACTCCAGTATACCATTTTATTAGGATATGCCATTATTTCTTTATCAAAGTAATGCACTTTCTCCCATACCTTTTTATTACCTTAGCTGGACTTGCTGTAAATAATATTGGTGAAAAAATGCTATCTTTCGTAACACGTTCTTACATGAAACCATGCAATGTTTCTTAGTTTGTTCTTACATTACATCTATAGATCTCATGCATGCTCCTGAGAATTTTTCCAGTTTCCTCCTTAGGCTCTCCCATAATTTTTCTCTGAATACAATAGAAAGCCTTCTCCAATTCAGTGGAAACAAGTCTCTTACTATCATACTCTCACTTCTAACCTACAGTTATTCTTAAGACTTTCACTACGTACGTAGTACTTGTGTTCTCTCTGTGTCCATGCATTTCTTCACTGATCTGTTATTCTTCTCATTGGTTTCAACGATTCAGTTGAATACCTTTGCTAGAAGTTCTGTTAAATATATTCCTCTGTGTTTCTACAAAACTTGTTTCTCCTTTTAATTTGTATCTCGGAAGTATAATAATTATACAACATTTTGACCTTTTATAAATTTACATACTACTAATAATTTCTCCCCTCTTTCCTTGACCAGTCTTATTAGTATTCCGTTTTATGCTGATGTCTTAATGACACTTCCCAGTCTGTCTTGTTTTTCCATAACCCTTCCCCTTCCTCTTACTCTCTTTCATGATCCTCCTCATCTACATTCACAATTTCTGTAAATAACATTCACTTTTATTACGTTTTCTAGTTTCACAAATATATTTCCTTCTTAAACTTTAGTATTACTTATATTGATGTACAACAATATAGGATACAGTAATATTGTGAATTTCTGATACAATCCCTGATTTATTGTTCCACCTATTCCTTATGTGTCTATGCAGCTGCTTAGCCTGAAAGAATAAATTTATAATCTTCCGATCATTCTTCATACAGAAATGTTACAATCCCTTTGTATATATATATATATATATATATATATATATATATATATATATATATATATATATATATATATATATATATATATATATATATATATATATATATATATATATATATATATATATATATATATATATATATATATATATATATATATATATATATATATATATATATATATATATATATATAATATTTTTTCAGCAATATCGCCTATTTCCATATTTAAGTGGGCTTTATGTACTTCATTGCTTTAGCGTGAAACTGAAAGATCGGAACATGAGTTTTAGACTTGCAGTGATGGGAGGCAGCGAAGATCCAGATTACTTGGTTTGTATCTATATATATATATATATATATATATATATATATATATATATATATATATATATATATATATATATATATATATATATATATATATATATATATATATATATATATATATATATATATATATATATATATATATATATATATATATATATATTACTTGCACTTTGTGGCCCTCTTCTTTGCTCCAATGAGAAGTGCACTGCCTACAGGAATATCGCAATGTATACGTACAGGGACCAGAGATTCTCTAAGGTGGTAGTGTTACTTTGTCTCTGAACTTCGAGGATGATCGTTTCAGCAGTTTTGCCCTATCTGACGAGAGAAACTTCAGAGGAAGTTTCCTTCTGGAATCTGCATGAGAGATTGAAACAGATCGGTCTGGATCATCTTCAAGATTCGACCTCCAGCCAATTGGAATTTTTTTTTTTTTAAATTGAACAATTTGGCCTTCTCACACATCATTATACTGGCTATACAAAGAGGCAAAATTTGGTATATGTAAATGCTCCAAATTAAAGTTTTGTAGCTGTTTCAATTCTATATAAGTATTTGAAAATTTCTGAAAAATCGGGTAAATAAGAAAAATTGAAGCAAATTTTAACTTTCGACATTCAAAATTTTTGAACCTCTTGTCAGTAATGTGAATAAAATATTTAAAGTGATTTTTTTATTTTTGGATATTATTTAGATGAGCCATGAACTTGAAATAAATATTTAGTGTGTGTCAAAATGTTCTAGATTTTTGCTTTTTTTAGTCACTCAAAACTGGACATTCAAATTGTGACCGGGTGCAGAACTGTTAGGTGTGTAGAAAAATACTCAAAATTGTAGTTTTGTAATTCATCCAATTTATTTACTTTGAAAATTTCATTAATATTGGATGAAAGTAAAGATAGAGCAATTATTCAATTTTGACGATTTTTTGAGCTTCGCGTATAGGAATTTATAAAAGTTACGATTTTTAATGTTTAATAAAGCAAAAGATTCTTAATCATAACTTTTTGTTAATTATTCAAAATTTATTCCTTTTAAAAATATTGGAGAGTAGATAATTTAATAGAAATGACCAAGTATTTTCAAAGATTAAGATTCACAAATTTGGATGAAAATAATAAAAGCATATAAACTTTTTTCAGGTGGACGTATATATATTTTTTTAAGCTGTAGATACTGCCAAACTTTGCGGAATACCTCACTTAAGAGACTAAATAAGGGGAAGCGTAGGTATTTTCTTGCAAAGTCTGGAAGGCAATGTATATCTCGCTTCTTGAATTTAAAATATTGGGTTGTTATACTAATAAAATTTACATTCAAGAGATGTAAAATAAATTTGTTTACTGATAATTTTGTAGTTGGGATAATAGACTAAAAGATTATTTTTTCTGCCAGAATATCCCACTTGGAGTTGAAATTTTCAGTTGGACTGGGTATAAATTTTTTTTTTTTTTTTTTTTTTTTTTTCTGAAGTCTTATTTCACTGATTAAATATTTTTGTACTTTGAATGCTTCTCTTTTCTGTTTAGTGTAAAATCTTTAAAGACTTTAGTGTGAGACATGTTACTCATTAAATTTAAAGTTTTTTTTCTCTTATCCGTAAATAGCAATCCAAAAGTTCTGTAGCTGAATAGAGAAAGATTAGTTCACAACTTTTTTTACTTTATCTAAAATATAGAATCTAAACATATATATATATATATATATATATATATATATATATATATATATATATATATATATATATATATATATATATATATATATATATATATATATATATATATATATATATATATTGTAATAAACATTTCTGGTACGATATTAATTTATTGATTTTAAACAGGCTAATTTTGGACAGGAAATACACGCTCTCTCATGTTTCAGCAAACCATATTCGGGATGGATGGCACGTGATGCTGTACAGGAAAGTAGAGAAGCTTGCGGTGGACATGGATATTTGAAAGGTATTTTTATTTCAAGAAATTTTTCTCTTAAGGATTGAGAGCTTTTTTCTCTCAATATAAATACAGCTTGAAATAAACTTTGAAAGTAGACTATATGCAATAGAATTATTTTCTATTATTATTATTGTCATTCAAACCCTTTTCTTCTTCTGTAATGGCATAATCCACACTCCTGACGCTGTCCCGCAACAGCCCAAGTATGTGCATTATGATCATTAGCAAGGGATAAAATGTAAATGGCTAATAATAACTTGTTAAAAATAAAATGGTAAAAAAAAAAATTAAAATATATATATATATATATATATATATATATATATATATATATATATATATATATATATATATATATATATATATATATATATATATATATATATATATATATATATATATATATATATATATATATATATATATATATATATATATATATAGCGGCAGGATTCGGTAAAATTAGAAACGACAATGACGCCAATTGCACGTACGAAGGAGATAATAATGTTCTTTTGCAACAAACTTCCAATTGGCTACTATCCTTATGGGTGGCGAGACAAAGAACGGACTTTACTCGGTTTCCAATGGGCACCGTTTCTTATTTGAATCAGTACAATAAATATTTAAATATGAAGTGGAGCTCGGATACTTTCAATAGAAATCTTAAAGATGAAGGTATGTTGAAATATGTAAATTTGCTTCATAAGAATATAAATTATGCTGTGGAGCTGAAGCATACAATCAGTAGGAATCTTCAGACTCTGACATACATTCCATGCTCTCTTAACTAAGATTTGAAAGAATGCTTTTGTTGAATGTTTTTTTTTTTTCTGGTATATATATATATATATATATATATATATATATATATATATATATATATATATATATATATATATATATATATATATATATATATATATATATATATATATATATATATATATATATATATATATATATATATATATATATATATATATATATATATATATATACACCAGGTTATATTGCTAATTATTGAAATATTACTGGTATGAATTGACGTCATATTGCATCAAGTTAATTCAATAATAGTTTGTATGGGGAAGTAATTCTATTTATATGTTGTTTTTATAAGGAAATGAATAAGTTATTTCTAATGTATATTATTTGAAACATTTCACTTATGTTATCTAGTGAAGAGGTAACATTTGTGCTTTTTATACCGATTATAATTAGTTTAACCTCATATATTGATTCCAAATCTTTGGTTTTTATATGTAGACTCTACAACTCTTATTGTTAATTTACAATTATAGGAACAAATTATTAATATAATGTTTGTAAATAATTTCTCCGTTTTTTATTTTATTTTTATTTTATCAGATATAATTCAAACTTGTTTGGACACATATTGTTGGCTTGTTTGTTGGTTGTGCAAGGCAACGTCCCAAGACATGGAAACTTTAAAGTCTTCTGGTAAAAATAAATTTGATATCAAAAATAATTGTCAGATCTTCAGAGCACATAACTTGTCTTTGGCCTATGGAGAAGTAAGTTGATCGAGAAGAAGTAATATTGTTGATCAGAATTACTGTTATGGAATGAAAAACAAATTTATTTTGTGATGTTTGGTTCTTCTTCATTTATAATTAGAATTTCAGTTACGTTCTGTCACGATTTTGTAATTGACACATACCTCCTACCCTTGTTTGATTTTTCTATTAAATTAGTATGATTGTTCATGTCGGTTCTTAAGCCAAGAACCAGACCTTCCAATTGTAATGTTCTGAACTTCCTACCAATATAATCATTAAGAATAATTAAACCATCCTATCAACTTTATTTTCACGCACTCGTTGGATTGGGCAAACAAAAATTTCCTTCCCTTAGCAATTTTACTTTTTAATATTGTGTACAGCCTTTTAAAATTTACATCTTTCTGTGACAATCATTGGTATTAAACGTTTTTCAAAATAATTCTTTGTTAATTGCCCTGATCTAACACTTTTTAAATGTAGAATCTGAAACCTAGAAAACTGTCTAAAAATTGGTCTCGCTTCCTAAAATCTTTACTGAAATTTGATTTGTTTCTATTTAATTTTAGAGATGCCTTGCAGAAATAATATCTTCCATTTGATCATAACACTATTTTTTTCATTTCATGTTTTCTTTTTCTGCAGAGAGTGTTTATTACCTGGTTTTTGGAATCGATAAAAGAAGCAGATGTGAGTCTTCAAATACCACTGTATCGCTTGTTGGCCTTGTTCTCTTTGACTAGGGTTTTGAAGCATGTTTCATCATATGTTGAAGGTATTTAAAAACATTACAAGTTTTATATATATATATATATATATATATATATATATATATATATATATATATATATATATATATATATATATATATATATATATATATATATATATATATATATATATATATATATATATATATATATATATATAAATTATTTTTATTTTTGAATATATAAAGAGTGGTCATGTTTTAATAGAAGCCTCTGTTGACTTACCCCAGTGAGCATATTAAAAGTATTTTCTTATTATGTTAGGTGGTTTAATTAATGGTGAAAATGTGGTGATAACAAACATTGAAGAACACATCACAAGACTTTTGTCCGAAATTCTTCCTGATTCAGTGTCTTTGATCGATGCCTTTGCGCCTCCTGATTTCTTTTTGAATTCCGTTCTTGGAAACGCCGATGGGAGGGTAAGATAAAAAAAAAAACTTAAGTTTCGTATAGTATCTAAATTTATAACTGGAATTTAATGTGAGGACTAAATCTGGATTTAACATATGGAATTTTTATGTATTTATAACACTGCTTTGTTAATATTTTCTTTTAATATAGGCTCAAGTTTTTCATTTAATGTGATTACTAGGTTTGGACAATACATGTGGAATTTATGTTTTAGGAAAATGAACTAGACTGCTTATTCAACGTTTTTTTTAACAAATGATTTTATCTCAAAATAGAATTCACATATTTTCTGAAACTTGGTAAAATTTCAATTTTCTTTTAGAAACATTTTAATAGTTGAACTGATTGAGAAAAGAAAATTTGTCCTCGTATATCTTTCTTAAATTCATTTGAATATGAAAATATTTATCTGTGCTGGTCGAGGTGGTTTGAAGAGCTTAAATTTATTATTGTAAATCTATATTCTAAAAACTTTTTGATATTTGAAAACATGATCTTGGTTTTCTCGTTTGCTTCTATTTATTATTATTATTATTATTATTATTATTATTATTTTTTTTTTTTTTTGAGATTCTGTTTGGTACTGTTGTAAAGTAATAGTTTAAAATGCTCTGTTTGGTACTTTTGTAAAGTAGAAGTAAGTAACTGCCTCTGGTACAAATGTTAAACAGATTTTAAATTGGATTGAGAAAGATAAACAACCTCATCCTTCTTGCTTTCATTTAAGGCACACAGGATTTTTAATGGTAGATTTTAAGACCGGTTTTTTCTTGCGCTTTACCAGGCCGGAGAAATTTGGGAAAAATTAAATTAGTTATTCTCCTTGCTTTCCATGTAGTTCTTCATTTTATACTTCTTTTTTAATGAGTACGTCCTGCATCTTGACAAGGTCTCTTTATCTGCTAGTTCATCTTACTAGCAGTATTTTGCACCATGGTAAAGTGAATTGGTGTTGTACTGTTGTAATAATGGAAGTCATAATTATAAATAAGAATAGTTACAGGAGATTATTAATTTTTTTGTTTATCTTTTGAGTTAAATTTTTGTTAACCTTGACAAACTTAACAGTTGTTCTTATTTTTAGGTTTATGAACATATGTACCGAAAAATGCTCACTAGTCCTGGTTCGGTCACAAGAGACACCAACTGGCAAGAAATGAGATACAACATTCCATCCAAACTATAAAATACTCATTTTTAAATATTTTAAAATTAATTCACTTTAATTCTGGGTCCGTTTTTTATTTAAGCTGGTATATCTTTTAAACCATAAGAAACTGATTTTTAGTATTTGAAGAAATTTATATATTTTTTAAAAACAATTTTCCTATACGTGGTGCTATTAGTCAATAATTAAATTTTTATAAATGTTAATTCCAATTTAATTTTATTAAAATTTTATTTTACTTAAAGTTTTCTTATTTTGTGCCCACAGAAGCTGCCAGTTTTTTTCTTCATTTTCATTTATCAGAATTAAAGGATGTTAAACTTATTTAGGTAATCCGCGTTAATTTGGTTGATAATTCGAAGGGTAGCTTAAAAACAGCCTAACTTGTAAAGGTGGTGAGCATGGGAGTGGAGATCAAGGATTATGAGATTGATTGATCGTATATAGCTGTTATTAGATATGATTCTGAAATTAATGAAAAAGAAACCTGTTGAAAGATCCAATTTGAAGTGGTTACACTCATTGGATATTGCATTTGTAAATCATCAAATATAAAATACTGATGCAAAGTTAAATTGTTAAAGTTAAAGCAAATACTTTGTTAAAAGGAACAAAGTGTCCTTGTTTTCTTGTAAAAAATATACAGAATGGAATGTACAGTGGAGAGGAATAATCGCATATTGGAAACGTTTTTTTTTCCTTTAATAGAAAAACTAATATTTTAATCTCTCTGAAGCAATGTTTTAAACATGGAATTAGGGACCGATCGGGGTTGGAATTTGGCCGGGGCCGGGGCCGGGGCCGGGGTTCTGGCCTGGGTTTCCTAAAATTTGTAAAGAGGTCAAAAGCACTGAAATTTAAGGTTAAGAAAATTAGATATAAGGTTTATTTAATTGTAAGGAATGAGTAGAATAGCCAACATTCACTTAAATTAAGATTATATGCATTTTCTCCAAAAAAAAAAATTACAGTTTTGTATAGTTAAAGTTTAAAAAAAGTACAAAAATTAAAAAAAAAAAATATTCTAATTCATAATAGTGATTCAACAGGTTTACTTAAGTAAGACCCTAAGGTAAAGTTTGAAAAAATGTAAGATATAAAATTATCAATTTAACCTGTATTTATACATATCATTGTTATTTTATTGCCATGTATCAAACTTGTATCATTTAGCTGCATTATTTAAAAATTATTATTTTGTTTATACTTTCAGTCAATATGGCTAAAAGATCAGCTTCTGCAGTATTTGAATACTTTACAATGTTTCAGGAAAGGCTCGAAATAGCTAAATGTTAACATCTGCAGTCAAAAAATTAGAAGAGAACCTCCGGATGCTACAAGTAAAAAAATTTCAACCAAATCTTTTTGGAGTATCTAAAATCAAAACACAAAGATGAACATTCACTAGCAGAAAAGGAGCGGTCAAAAGAAACAGAAAAGGAAAAAAAATCTTAATTTTCTTATATTTTGTTTGAATTTTTTTTATTTTTTTATTATTTGACTGATTGAGCTGAAATTTTCAAAGTATGTGAATTTTTTCACGAAGTTCTGAGTTGATTTCGAGCATTTTTTTGAGTCTATAACGGTTTGAAACTTATTTGGACCCAAAGTTGAAAAAAATGTATAACTGGATCAAACCACTGGTCCACATGAGCTGAAAATTTAGCTGAATACCTTTGCCCCAATTTCTTGCATTGGTGGGAATAGGTTTTTGATATCACGTCTAGAAAAAAGTTATATAAGCACTTGAAATTTTTTTTTGCAAAAATCGTACCCTTCTGGAGGAAAAAATTATTTATAAAAAACGCTACCTACTATTTTTTTTATATGTGAATATTGGTTAGAAGAGGGCAGGGCAACAATATTTATTTAGTGCATATTTAAATGCTCTTTGGTTGAAGCGAGATATAGCCTCTCAAACTTTGGGAATTTTTGAAATTTGGCCAAAAATGGACCTTTTTGAAGGCTAAATCTCAAAACCAACGAATGTCATCGAATAAAGTACATAGAGGAATTTGTAGCCCCACCCCTCCTCTATGCACACCAAAAATAGGAAATGTCATAGTTGTACTTTTTTTTAAAAAATTTTTTGTCTGAAAAGGTGGATTTTTTTAGTTCAAAAAATTTTTTTTTTTCTATAGTTGGTCAGTTTTTGGCTTATAACATTTTTCCTATAACTTTGGGAACAAAAGTCTATTAGAGACTTTTGTATCCCATTTAATTTTGAATAAATAGTCCAATTTTCAGCTCATTCTAAAAAGTGGTTTGGCACCGCCATTCAATTAAAAAAGGGTAAAATTTAAAAAAAAAAAAAAAAAAAAAAAAAAAAAAAAAACTTTTAACCGTAATAGACTCGGAAAAACGCTAGAAATGGACTTTTCTTACCGGTAAAAAATCTATATAACTGAAAGTTTCAGCAGAATCGGCTGAAAATTAAACAAAAAAAAAATTTTTAAGTATAATTTGCCATTTTAACCCCGGCCGGCAACCCCGGTTTTCCCTGATTTTTGGCCGGGGCCGGGGACGGGGTCAGTAAAAATGGCCGGGGTTGGCCGGGGCCGGGGCCCCGGTCGGTTCATACATGGAATGGAAGAATTTCTGAAATACTACAATAGCATCGTCCTAAATTAAAAGGAATATTAGAGAGTTTGATATTTTTTTTATTTCTGGTAACAAACTTGATGTGGCAATTACATTAAAAGCTACAATTTTATTTAAAGAATAATAAAATTTTTCAATAAAATAAGAGATCTCATATAAACGACTATCGTAAGTTTATAAAAATATTTATAAATATAGATTTAATAAATATAAAAATATTAATTTACTTGAACTCTGGTAACAAAGTAAGCAAGTGAAAAAATATAAATAAATAAATAAAAAAAAAAAAATGAGAAAAATATAAAAATTAATATAAAGTAGTGAAAAAACATAAAAATATGCAATATTCAAAATATGCCCAACATGCAATTGCAATATTCCAAAAGAAAAAAAAGTAAATTCAATGCAAGCCAGTACAGATCACCAGATTATAGCAGCAGCAAAAAAAAAAAAAAAAAAAAAAAAAAACAATTGGAGCTTAGAACCTTAAAAATAGATAAAACCTGTTTTTTTTTTCCATATATATGTGAATATTATAATAGATGAGTTAAATAATTCACACATCAGAAACATCCAAAATCTGTGCGTTAAATTTAGGTTATTTAAGAAGCATTTTTATAATTTTTCCGCTGTGTGGTCATAAGACTCATCCAGAGACTTTAAGACTCATCTTTTAAACCATTCATAATAAAATCTTATTTGGCCAATTTTTGGCCATTTTTAATACACAAATTTGGCTATAAACTTCATTAACTATCTGACAACCCTGGTTCCAAATATCATTTCCTTTTAAAATTTTGTTTACAATAATCAGCTGATACTTGGAGAGCATCACGAGTCACGACTCGCGAGTTCTCGATCATTGTGTGTAGACATGGTCCACTCACTCTGAACTCGTGATAGCCTGAAGGGCAGTATTTTGTCAGCCGGAAGGACGGGATATCCTCTCGTCTGTGAGGTCCTCTCTCTCAAAAAAAAAAAAAAAAAAATTCAGCTGATTCTTCTTGGACTGACTCCCACTTGGACTTTGACTTCTACAGAACGTGTTGAAATTATTTATTTATTTTTTTTTTTTGTGTGTGTGTGTTTTTTTTTTTTTTTTTTTTTTTACTAATAATAAATCCGTTTTCCATACTTCTTTTTTTTTCGTTCTCGTTTGTCTGCCCCTTCTTGTCCATCTTGACATGGGGCTGATGGGCAGGAAGACGTTGACTTGGACTTTAATGTTTAATGTTTATATGATTTCTCTTATTATAATGCTCCTATGAAAAACATCACTGACTCTCATTGCGAGTGGTTCACTTCTCTGAACTCATGATGGCCTGAAGAGTGAAAGTCAGTATTTTGTCTGCCTGGAAGAAGATCGGCATATGCCTTTCCTTGGTGAGATCCGCTCTCAAAAGCAAAACGAAAGCTCCTGTCCTGGGATGGAGTCTTTTCAGAGTTATTGGAAAATGAATTCACCTACTCAGAATTGGAAGCTCTCTTCTGTACAGTTGGTGCTGTTTCTAGAATTATATGCTATCCTCAGAGCATTCCAGTTTGTGGTGGCCCACTTTCCTTCTCAATCTTTTAAAATACTCTCAGATTCTAGTGCTGCCCTTTGCTTTATATGAAACCAGTTACCCACCAAATACTGGAGAATTCAATTCTGTATTCATTGTCTTATTTGTGTCATGTCTAGGCTTGAGAGGGCTGGACTTTGCACTTCCACTCTTATCTTACATTGATATTGCTGGTAATTAACTTGCAGACTTATCAGTCAAATTAGCTTCCTGATGCCACTGTATGGACCGTTTCCTCCCTGGAGTTGGGTGAGTGGTATACGTACATTCATGAGGGAGTAGATGTTAATTGGAAGGATAATCTCAGTATTTTCCTTACCACTCATCCCCTGTACCAATTTTTTCAGGAGGATATTCGGTTTTCTCACTTCATTTGTGACTTAAGATCTCCGACTGCTATAACAAAATTGTGAACTAGACACATTGGACTCAATAATTACCTCTTTTGATTGGGTCTCTCTGACACACTCCTTTGCTTTTCCTGCACTGCTGAGAAAGAGAGTGTTGGACACTTCTGCTCCAATGTGCAAGTTACCTGGTGGCAAGGGAGGATCTTCTACTCTCTCTGCAAAAGGTTGGGATTCCTTCTTTGACACTTTTGGTTCTTCTTGGTAGGGCCAATGTTCATCCTAAATTTTGTGTACAGGTGCATCAGGCACTGATAAAATATCACAGGGCAACTATATAGGTTGTTAATGGGATACTATCATTAGGCTACTTCAGAGGGGATTGTCTGTAGTATGCTTGAGGACTCTGTACAATGGTCTTCATATGAGGTGGAATTTATTATTACTACTTTTGTTCCATTTCCAAGAAGAAACTGTGAAGTTTTGATTAAAATTGTTGAATAGAAGGTATAAGCCTAAAAGTTTAGGAAAAAAATAGATATTTTGTTTAGTTTACATAATTTAAAAAATTTATAGCTGATGTTATACTCTTTTATGGCCAAAAATAAGGTAATAATAGCATTGGAATAATGCTATAAAATGAATGGAATTATTTTGTGGAAAAGTATATTGTAAATTTTTTTAAAAGTTTAGAAAGGAGGTGAGATATTGGAATGAAGTTTTTAGGCTACCAGTATTAAACAAATTTGCTTGAATTAGCCTATAATGGTCAATTCTAGTCACACAAATGTGACAGTAAATAAGAGAGATATTGGTAATATTGTTGTTCCATATATACTGTAGTGCCTTGGCCAATAAGTTTATTGCTAAGGTGTGTTCTGTTTTATTTGCACCCTATTGAAAATAAAAAGGCAATATTTGTAAATGCACTAAATAAAGCCTAAAAACTGTGTAAGGCAACTTTTTACAATAACTATACCAAAAACCTTTGCTTACTTTCCTAATGGAGAAAGAATAGAAGCTGAAGTGACGAGCTTTTTCCATTCATATTGATCATACTGCCTCTTCAAGTTTTAACAGATTTATCCAAATCTGAAGGAGGTGTGAGTGCCATAGCATTCTTCCCAGATTGTATTCCCTCACATACATAATTGACTTCAATACTTACAATGAAACTGATGGCAACTTTAATGACCCAGTCTAGAATCCTGTCTAAACTGATTACAATCCTACATATATTTTCAGACTCTTGTAGTATCTAACAATCCTTGTATTCTTTTTACCCCAGAAAACAAATGATACTTTTCAAGAAAATATTTCTATGAATACTCCATGCCCATTTACTATCTGCTGGATGATATCTTTGGTTGACAGTATGGGCAATGAAAAAAAAACAGCAAATAAGTAAGATTCATCTCTTCTCATTGCATATCATTCCAGCTCCTTCCCATTGACATCATTTATCACTCTCTCTGTTCATCCGATTACATTCCTCAACTATGTTGGTACTTGAAGGACACCTGGCAAGTGTGTTTGTCTGGTGTTTAGAGAGGTTAATAGATGCTCTGTATGAAACTTGAAGATTGTGGGGAACATTTAGTCCACTGCCATAGCTACCACAAAGTTGAAGTCCTTAAATACCTTAACATATATCACATCATCCTCACTCACAGACACTACATATCTAAAGTTTAAACAACCTTTCTTTGTTTTAGCCACATGCCACAAATTGTCAATCATCTCTCCACTGAATATATATATGGTATTCCATAGGCTCCCTTAGTTGTATCATTTGAAGTCTCATTTCATTATGTCCAAAAGTTCCTATAAATCAACTCTGATATATATATATATATATATATATATATATATATATATATATATATATATATATATATATATATATATATATATATATATATATATATATATATAATATATAATATATATATATATATATATATATATATATATATATATATATATATATATATATATATATATATATTCTTATCTTATCAAAGAATAAATAAATCATTTTGTCAGTGGGAAACTGCACATCAGATGTTTTGCATTTACATCTTGTCAGATTGATGGTAAAATCCTCAGAAAAGTTCACACAACAAATCGGTAGATAGACTGATAGGATATTCTGAGAGAAAAAACATTTCAAGAAGATAATGTTTTTGTATGTTCTAAAAAAAATGTATAAATGTTGAAGGATTTGACTTTATTGAAATTTTTTGTTTAATGGAGAATAAGTATTGATACTAGTATATAAGCACCTTGCCTGTTAATATATATATATATATATATATATATAATATATATATATATATATATATATATATATATATATATATATATATATATATATATATATATATATATATATATATATATATATATATTAGTTTTTATTACTGTGAAACAGGTGTGTTCTTTAGTGCCTTAATATATTTAATTCAAATAATTCATAATGGATTTAATAGCCGATCTTCCATCTGGACCTCTTGATGTTTATCGAAAGCAAGCCTCTTTTAATTGGAAGAAAATGAGACTTTTTATAGAAACTCCAGAGGATATTGAAATCTCAGTAAGTCTAAAAATTTTATTCTGCTTATCTGCAAAACAATTTTATTTGTTAAATCTTATTTTCTATTTTAAATGTAGTGTCAAATTTTGTTGTGTTTTTTTATTGTCCTGTCATTTTATTTGTTTTATAAACTGAATGGTAAAATATTTTTGTTCCACATAAATCAATGAAATCAAATATTAATATTTACAATAAAAATTTTCAATATTTAAATTTATGGCTTATTAGACATTTTCTATCATTCGTTTCATGTCTTATAAGATTTAAAAATTACTACTATATTATTTTGAATACGATAATAATAATAATAATAATAATAATAATAATAATAATAATAATAATAATAATAGTCAAAATCAAATCAAATCAGAAATATGTTTTTCAGTTAAAATGCAGTTAAAATATTACAAAATTATGCAAAAAAGATTGCTGAGTGACGAGTACGTCCCATGAGTCCCCGTTTTGTTTCATGATATATATATATATATATATATATATATATATATATATATATATATATATATATATATATATATATATATATATATATATATTATATATATATATATATATATATATATTATATATAATTTTTGAAGCATACATAATGACAATAAGATAACTAACAACAGTAATAGTTAATAATAACAATAAAGGAAAACAATTAATAATAATTGAAATTTACCATTTATTTTGTACATTTTTTCCAGCTCCATCACCTCCAAAATTGACTCACACACATACGCAGATTCCGTTGTTATTCACCAATAAATTTAATTTATAAGTTATTAAAATATTTCAATCATGATCTTTTTACTTTTCTTTTTCTTTTTTTTTTTCTCCTTGTTCTTTATTATTATTATTATTATTATTATTATTATTACTATTATTATTATTATTATTATTATTATTATTATTATTATTATTATTATTATTATTATTATTATTATTATTATTTTCAGAATGAAGCTTATAAATTTTTAGAAGAGGAACCAATTTTTCAACAACCAGATCATGATTTAACCCTTGAAGAAAACCGACACCTTACATTCCAAAGAGCGAAGAAATTATATAATAGTAAAATATTTATGCCTGATGACTATTTTATGAATCCTGCAAAGGTAATAATAATAATAATAATAATAATAATAATAATAATATTAATAATAATAATTGTTTAATTTTTTATTCATTGCTTATATATTTCCTCATTCCATTTCATTATCTTATTTTCTCTTGAGCTGTAATCTTAGTTTTTTAAATTCCCCCC
The DNA here is from genome assembly GCA_009176605.1 of Armadillidium nasatum. Taxonomy (NCBI): domain Eukaryota; kingdom Metazoa; phylum Arthropoda; class Malacostraca; order Isopoda; family Armadillidiidae; genus Armadillidium; species Armadillidium nasatum. The sequence continues at coordinate 118,948 of SEYY01019150.1, read as the reverse complement.
CTCCCCCTCTTTCCTCTTCGTCTGTTCTTAACATTGGGGTTTTAGTTGCTGGAGAAAGAAAGAAAGAAGGAAAGCTGCCGTAGTAAAATTTATAGGACGAGGACAGTTTGGAGGAAAGTAAACAAGATACTAGAAGAGGGTAGTACAAGGATAAAACATACTAGTTTGGAATATATTTTGAAGTTTATAATTGGTTTAATTTAAAAATGATAATTTGTTAAATGAAAAATTTTGTAAGGAAGGAGACCAGTGAAGGACCTAAAAGGAACTGAATCTGAGGAAGAACATCATTGTAGTTACTATCATATACTCAGTTCTAAGATACATATATATATATATATATATATATATATATATATATATATATATATATATATATATATATATATATATATATATATATATATATATATATATATATATATATATATATATATATATATATATATATATATATATATATATATATATATATATATATATATATATATATATATATATATATATATATATATATATATATATATATATATATATATATATATATATATATATATATATATATATATATATATATATATATATATATATATATATATATATATATATATATATATATATATATATATATATATATATATATATATATATATATATATATATATATATATATATATATATATATATATATATATATATAATATAAGGTCTGCTAATACATCGCAATAAAAACTATATATATATATATATATATATATATATATATATATATATATATATATATATATATATATATATATATATATATATATATATATATATATATATATATATATATATATATATATATATATATATATATATATACTAAAACAAAGGGGACTGGAGTTGATAGGTGATGGTGAGAAATCGTTTAAAGAATTATTCCCAAGGGAAAATGCAAACTTAGTTATCTTTGAATTATTACCTTTTCAGAATAGATGGGGATTTTGTGGACGATATATATTAAAGGGATGTTAAACATGCACTATTTTAATAAGGAAAGGAATCTTGTTTTTGGGTTTTGCCGGATTTAGCCCCAAAACTTAAATATGGGTGGAATTTTCTTAATTTTCATCCTATATTGCATCATTTAAAAATAAAACTGCAACATTGGGCGAGCCCTAAAACGTCGATTTTTAGCGGGTTTTTTCTCTCTATCCTTTTGTATTTCATGAATAATTGAATGGAAAACGGATTTATATATTTTTTGAATAAATATCAAAAACCTACTATTGAAATATTGAAACTTTAGCTATACATAGATGAATCTATTATATAAAATCAGGTTGATTGAAATTGTGATACCTGCCACAACAATAACAAAATCTAATAATTTTATTTTTTCTAATTGTAAGTAATTATACGTTTCAGCATAGAGTCCTAAATAATATTGGAGGAATATATGATTGGTCTGCTGTGTCCAGGAAGAGTATATTAATGGAGTTTTGTATGGGAGCTTTTCTAGGACTGGGAACAGAGAGACATCAAAAATATATTTCTTCTCTTATGAAAATGGAGGTATGTCTTCTGTTTAAAAAAAAATATATATATAAAATTTATTTTAGGTTTGTTTGTGTTTTCCATGTCATTTGAAATTGTTTAAAATTTTTAGATTAACGAAGTTAAGGAATATATTTAAAAAAGTTAAGTTACGTTTTGTTAGCTGACATAGGGAAAAATTCTATTAGTAGCATTAAATAAATGTAGATATTGTTATTTTTAAATTTTATGTTAATAAATATTTAAATTTTCTTTAATAATTGTACGTACAATCTTTTATATGTAGAGCTCTTTATGTTTCGGGTTAAATTTCTGGTTATTCAAGGTTTAACCCTATCTTATTTAAATTAATTTGCTTCTTATTTAATTAGTTCATAGCAAAAATGAAACTTCTTGCTTCATTTTGTGACCACGAATTATAAAAACAAGGAAAAAGTAGAGAAATATAACAGATCATTGAATTTTTTAAGCTTAAATTTGTCTTTTAACTTTCAAAGGTTGGTTTTTCTTTTTGCCTCACCGAAATATCACATGGAAGCAATGCAAAAGGAATGAGAACAGAGGCTAGATATGACAAAGAGTCGGAATCCTTCATACTTCATACGCCAGATTTTGAGGCAGCAAAATGTTGGTCAGGATGCTTGGGTATGTTAGATTATAACTTTACATCTTAAAGTATGTAAAAATAATTTTTTTAAATTTTCATTTTGTCTAACTCTAAACCCCTTAATTTGCACTTATGAAAAATAGTTTATAATTCTACTTTTTTTTTTTTTTGCTTCACCCCACTGCATATTTTTTTCGGTCTCTCTTTATTTAATTCTACCATCGTAATTTTGTGAATCTCAAAATTTATCTGAGTATTACTACTATATGGAATGAAACTTAGTTCCCTATTTTATTTTTACTTTAATTAAAATTTGAGAATGAGAAAAAGGGTTCTGTATAGGAGTAACTTTCTTTGTGAATTTATGGTTAATAAAATTTTGTTAAATTTTTTTTGTTTAATCAAAGTTTCTGATTATATTTTTAAAATATGAGTATTGTTACTCTCATTGGAAGTGTTTAGATAACTTGTAGTCTAAATAATATAATTGATTAACAAATATGAGTAATGTATGCATTTACATGTTAAATTCGTAAAGTTTTAAATAATTTGAGCCGATTCCTTAGCATATCTTAGAATCCTCATAAACTGATTAGTTCTACTTGACTATTATTTTTTTTTCAAGCATTGTATTTGATTAACTACACCATACTTAATAAATATACAATAGGAAATGCAACAAAAGAATTACACTTACACAAAGTATCTTCTCCTTACTAATGATTACTGATAGTGCCCTTTTTCTACTATCTATGCTAACCACTCCCAACACAGTAAAGATCTGCAAAGAAAACGAAAAAATCCGGATTTCCCACACTATCCTACCAAGGTTTGCAATATTGTCTCAGAAGATATTTAAAAGTGACCTTAAACCTAAATAACTATATAAATAAAAAATAATGATACTCCTCTTATCCTTAATAAATTATTTACATAAATTCAAATGGAATGGGCAAGCTTTCAAACTAAAAAGAAACAAAACATTAAATATATATTTACGATGATGAGAAGCATTGAGAACAAAAATCATTCTCATAGAAACACTTATCTTTCTCTCGTCCATGTTCTTTTTCTTCTAATGTCTTTCCCCATTTCCATTTCTCTCCTTTACACATCTGCAGCACAAACATATAAAAATAATCAGTATTATCACTCTTATCAATCATCTTAATCTTTACATAATCTCCTCTTCATATATTATATTCTTTGTTTGTTGACTATTTTAATTTTTTTTCAGGAAAAACTGCGTCACATTCCTTGGTATATGCTCAATTGTATACACCCGACGGCGTTTGTCATGGCCTTCATTGTTTCGTAACCCCTGTGAGAAATCCACAAACATTTGAAACTTATCTTGGTGTAACTGTAATTGACATGGGACCAAAAATTGGTTTAAATGGATTAGATAATGGGTAAGGTATTAGTTATATACGCAGTTTAATATGGGTTTTGTCCAATTAACATATTAGATTTTCTCACGAGTGTAAAATGCCAGACTTTAATTTTGTTTCATTTTATTCTGTATGTTTCCTATTGTGCTTTCCTTTCTTTTTAGGGTTATGATGTTTAATCATTACAAAATTCCGAGAGAGAATTTGCTTAACAGAACTGGAGATGTGACAGTTGATGGAAAATATGTCTCTCCCTTTAAGGATCCTAACAAAAAGTTAGGTAAGTATTTATTTTACATATTTATAATCGCGTAATCACTGAAATATTGTTAGTGATTAAATAGCCTACTGATAAATAATAGTAATTAAAATAAACTTAAAATAAACTCACGATTCAAAAACTTTTACTAGAACGATATGTTAAAGTAAATTAATAAGTACCATTCTTGTTATTCATCAGTGATTCTTCAAAACTTGGGACTACGTCTAGAACAATTTGTTAATGTGAATTTGTAGGGGTATTGTTTATGATGTATACGGATTTCTGTTTATTTCTTTTTTATTCAGTTAATTTATTTGCGTGCATTATAAACTCATATATTTATGTTATCAATAAACTTTTGTTTTTTCCTAAACTTGTACTTAAACCATTTTTTTAAAATCCTTTTTCTTTTCATGCATTCTGTGATTTTATTTAACATAAATAATAACATTATAACATTTATTCGGTTGCAGGAATATTATTAGACAGGCCAAGCGTACTTTCATTAAAAGGAAGTGCGCTGACCTCGTGGGTTTCCTAAACATCTCTGATAAGTTCTGTAAGTCTGCCTTTCCGCTCTTATTCGCTCTAACGCACTTGTTGATGGAGCGTTCTCTTCCATCTTTTCTGTTAATTGTGATGTTCCTGAAGGTTCTGTTTTATCTCCAACTTTATTTTTACTTTTCATCAACGACTTTCTCATTAGGACTTTTAACTTTGTTGATTCTTAGGCCGATGACTGAACTCTCCATTCTTCTACACATTTCAAGTCTGTTCCTTCTTTTGCACCTAAAGTTTCTTCTCAACTTCATCTTCAGCTTTCTCATTCTATTCTTGCCGATGTAGATTGGGATTTGCCGGTGGTGTCGCCTCAACCTTATGAAATTCAACTCTTTAAAAACTCCAACCTCTTTTATATCTACCTATCAATGACACTTCCCAAATTTATCTCTTTCTACTGCTCTATCGTCTCACTTGTGAACAATATAAATATTCTTAGCCTGAGCTTAAACAATTTTCAATTCTCTTGGAAACCCCATATCACAACTATTGCTAAAGTAGTCTCTTAAAAGTCGGATCTTCAGGTTGTGTTAATTTTTTTTTCTTCCGAACTGTTACTCTAATTATATAAATGTCTTATCCGCCTTGTTTGGAGTACTGTTTCCATATTTGAGAAGGTATGAGAAGGCTCCAGTTCTACCCTGCTTTTGGATAGTGTTGTCTGAGGATGAAAGATTAATAAACTACCCCCCACTTTTAGACTCTTTTGACCATATACCACTGCGACGTGACGTTAACTCGCACTCTCTTTTCTGTAGGTACTTCAACGACAGATGCTCGAGGGAATTGATCTCTCGCCTTCCACAACGGGTACCTTACTTTCACATGAACTTTGTAGAAAATATTGGAAACTACAGACTTGCTCGTTGTGGTTCCTCCTTTCCGTCCACATTTGCTCTGTGTAACTCCCTACCCCCATCTTTTTTACCTATTGTGTTTAATATCTGCATCTGCACTCTCCTTAAAGGTTTGCACTAAGCTTGGATTTGGGTGGGTCTTCTTTCCTGCATTATCATGTCCCTTTCTAGAAAAGGGCTCTGTTAGTGAAGGGTGATAGCCCATAAAAATTATAAAAAATAAAGGTAATGTAATATAAAAAAAAAGTTTGAAAGTTTAACCAATTCAATATATATATTTTCCTGATAAATTAAAAAAAATTTTTCTGCTTCCTTTTCATTTACTCATTTAAAAACAAAATTTCTCAACTTCAATCTTATAATGATCCAAATTTATTTTATAGGTTTGCAGTTATTAAAGAGCTTGAGAGAAAATTATCTTTCACTATAAACTAATTATTTTTATTGTACCGTTTCAGCATCCGCATATATATATATATATATATATATATATATATATATATATATATATATATATATATATATATATATATATATATATATATATATATATATATATATATATATATATATATATATATATATATATATATATATATATATATATATATATATATATATATATATATATATATATATATATATACGCGTATATAAACAGCAAAGCTAAATTTACGTAATATTTTGTAGGAGCTTCCCTCGGTTCTTTATCACAGGGTCGTGTGACAATTACAGAATTTTGTTCAGTGAATCTGAGAAAAGTCTTGACAATTTCACTTCGCTATTCCGCCGTCAGGAGGCAGTTCGGATCAGAAGATGGTAAAGGGGAAATACCTGTTTTGGAATATCCTTTGCAAGTAAAATTTCGATTTTTATTGGGGGAAAAAAATGCACACACATATACTCGTATATATATATATATATATATATATATATATATATATATATATATATATATATATATATATATATATATATATATATATATATATATATATATATATATATATATATATATATATATATATATATATATATATTTTTTTTTATATCACCTCTGGTGAGCAAAGGCCAGAGGCCTACCAAAATTCCACCAGAGTTGGGGGAAAGACGGAAGCCTGGTCAAACTAAAGGCCGACATGTCCCGATACACGACGTTTGAAGGTGTGTAAGTCATAGGAAGTTGGAAAAATAGAAGATGGGAGTGTGTTCCAGACTTTACCAGTAGAGTACATGTAGGACAGAGCATAGCGGTTAAGCCTGGGGTCAGAGAGTTGGACAGAGAAAGGATGAGACTGTGTGGAAAGTCGAGTCGCACGAGCCCTTCTCAGAGGAGGAGGTATGCGACGAGAGAGTTCAGAAGAGCAGTGTCCATTGTAATAGCGATAGTAAAGAGAGAGTGACGCAACAATTCGACGGGCAGAAAGAGATTGAAGAGAGTTAGTAAGAGCAGGAGAGTTGATGAGACGAAATGCCCTAGACTCCACCTTCTCTAGGAGAGCTGTATGTGTGGAACCACCCCAGATATATGGGAAGCATACTCCATACAGGGGCGAACAACACCCCTATACAGAGCAAGCAACTGGGGTGGAGTAAAGAAATACTGAAGGCGCCTCAGAACACCCAACCTCTTAGAAGCTTGTTTAGAAAGAGAGGTAATGTGATCTTTCCAAGAAAGATCACGAGAAAAGGAAACACCGAGAGAATATTAAGAACAGATGAAGGTCTGAGTTGAGTGTTTTCGAAGAAGATATCATAGTTGTGTGGAAGATTGTGTCGAGTGGAGAGATGGAGGAATTGAGTTTTGGTGGCATTGAAAACAACCATGTTCTCTCTGCCCCAATTAGAAATACGAGATAGATCAGAGGTCAGCTGCTCCAAGGCAACCCTCCTTGCGTCTAGTAACTGTTGTTGAGAGGGGCGCCTTTCAAATTGAAAAGAGTAATGAAGGGTGGAGTCATCAGCATAGGAGTGGATAGGAGATGAAGTAACAGAGAGAAGATCATTAATGAATAGTAGAAAAAGTGTTGGGGATAGGACAGATCCTTGAGGAACACCACTGTTAATAGATTTAAAGGAAGAGCGGTGGCCGTCTACAACAGCGGCTATAGAACGACCGGAAAGGAAATCAGAGAGAAGGTCACAGAGAGAAGGATAGATTCCGAAAGAGGGAAGTTTGGAAATCAAAGCTTTGTGCCAGACTCTATCGAAAGCTTTCGATATGTCTAGCGCAACAGCAAAAGATTCACCGAAATGCCGAATAGCGGAGGACCAAGAGTCAGAGAGAAGGGAAAGGAGATCACCAGTAGAGCGTTTCTTACGAAAAGCCATACTGGCGATCAGAGATAAGATTAGAAGAATTGAGATGTTTCCAAATCTTCCTGTTAAGGATAGATTCGAAAACTTTAGAAAGAACGGAGGTTAAAGAAATTGGACGATAGTTAGAGGGCTGAGAGGGGTCCCCCTTCTTCGGCACAGGCTGAAATGAGCGCACGTTTCCAGCAAGAAGGGAAGGTTGAAGTAGAAAGACATAGGCGAAAGAGTTTACCAAGGCAGGGTGCAAGCTCGGAAGCACAAGTTTTGAGAACCACAGGAGGGATACCGTCAGGACCGTACGCCTTCTTAGTGTTAAGCTCAGAGAGAGCAGAAATAACGTCTTTAGAAGAAATTATGATTTTAGGCATAAATGAGTTGGAGGGGGTTGGAGGAGAAGGAACAGCTCCGGAATCGTCTAAGGTTGAATTAGAAGCAAAAGTTTGAGCGAAGAGTTCAGCTTTAGAGGAAGGCAAAACGGCAGTTGTACCGTCAGAAGATACTAAAGGAGGGAAAGAGGAAGAAGCAAAGTTAGAGTTGACATTTTTTGCAAAATGCCAGAAAGGGCGTGAGGATGTAGAGCCAGAAAGATTGTTGCATTTTGAGCTGAGAAAGGAGTTTTTAGTATTACGGAGAATAGATTTTGCACGATTCCGGGATGAAATATAAGATGCATGAGTTTTTGGAGTTTTAAGACGACGGTAATCCCTGAAGGCAGCGTCCCTGTGGCGGATAGCACGAGAACAAGCAGAGTTAAACCAAGGTTTGTTAGGTTTAGTAGAAGGGAAAGAATATGGAATGTACGCCTCCATGTCAGAGAGGATCACCTCGGTTATGCGCTCAGCACACTCAGAGGGACCCCTCCCACGGAAACAGTAATCATTCCATGGGAAATCAGAGAAGTACAACCGCAAGTCAGACCAGTTAGTGGCACCGAAATGCCAGAAACGTCTCCTCGCCGAAGGCGGGGGCCGTTCTTGCGGAAGACTTGAAGAGACAGGACAAGATACAGAGATAAGAAGGTGATCGGATGAACCCAGAGGAGGAAAGAGTTTAACAGTGTAAGGAGAAGGATAAGAAGTTAGGAAAAGATCAAGTATGTTGGGTTCATCACCAAGGCGATCAGGGATACGGGTAGGGAGATGCACCAACTGCTCAAGGTTGTTCTGGATAGAAAATTGGAAGGCGAGTTCACCAGCTGGATCGTGAGAACTAGGTGAAAGCCATTGGCGGTGGTGAACATTGAAATCACCTAATATGATGATTTCGGAGAAGGGAGAAGAAGAAAGAATGTGTTCTATTTTGGAGTTAAGATAGTCGAAGAATTTTGGATAGTCTGTGGAGTTAGGAGATAAGTAGACAGAACAGATAAATTTAGTTGTAGAGTTGCAAGAAAGTTTAAGCCATAAAGGTAGAGAATTCAGAAGACTCCAAATTAGAAACACGAGAACAGACAACATCGTTGCGCACATAAGCGCAACATCCGCCTTTGGATGAAAATTGAGAATAGAGACAGTAGGAGGAAACAGAGTAGGGCTTGCTGTCAGAGCACTCAGACACCTGAGTTTCGGTTAAGAATAAGAGATGAGGTCTAGAAGAAGAGAGGTGGTGTTCGACAAAGTGGAAATTAGTAAAGAGACCGCGAATGTTGCAAAAGTTTATGAAAAAAAGAAGATCGTGCACCAGGGCAAGCCGGCATAGAGGTCTTGGTGGCACCAACCCCATCACCGGAGGCCACCAACTCCCAAGTGGTGATGGGGGAAGGAGTGGATGAAGGGCATTCTTTGGATGCCGCCCCTCGTAGCATCTCCGAGGCAGTTCTACGTTTCGCCATTTTTCTTTTGCATATTAAAGGTAATGTAGGTGTAAGCGCTTGTAAATTTGTAGGAACGTGAGAAGGGAGTTGGGGGAAGGAGAAGTGGGAGCATAGACATTCCCATGTGGGACGAGGGTACACTAGAGACCCTCTGAGAAGGTGAAACGCGAAAAGGAGCGAACCAAAGGGCAACGGAGCGAAAGGGGAAGGTCTAGCCCACCCTATCACTCCGCGGTTAAGCCCAGTGGGGGGTACTTTCATCGCTTCGGATGGCGCTATATCCTCCCCCTAATATATATATTATATATATATATATATATATATATATATATATATATATATATATATATATATATATATATATATATATATATATATATATATATATATATATATATATATATATATATATATATATATATATATATATATATATATATATATATATATATATATATATATATATATATATATATATATATATATATATATTAACTACGTTTTAAAAATCCTGTTTTGATTCCTTTGAATTAGGATCCCCAGTTGTTGGATCGAAAATTTAGTTCCTTTTCCACTTTTTGTTTTTCTTGTTTGTAACTATTTGTTACCCCTTTTAATTGACTTACGTTTTTTTTGTTTTAGGAAAAAAAACAACTGATTTTTAGTGTATAAAATTAAGGATTTATTGTGAAGTAAAAATACCGTATTAATATTTCGATTATTAACCATTTTATATATATATATATATATATATATATATATATATATATATATATATATATATATATATATATATATATATATATATATATATATATATATATATATATATATATATATATATATATATATATATATATATAATTTTCCAGCAATATCGCTTATTTCCATATTTAAGTGGGCTTTACGCACTGCATTGTTTTAGTGTGAAGTTGAAAGATCATAACTTAAGGTTCAGATATGCAATGATGGGCGGTGGTGAAAATCCAGATTACTTGGTTGGTATTTTTTCATATATATATATATATATATATATATATATATATATATATATATATATATATATATATATATATATATATATATATATATATATATATATATATATATATATATATATATATATATATATATATATATATATATATATATATATATATATATATATATATATATATATTTCCATTTGCTTTTATAAATCTAACATTTCAAAGTATTTATCAGAAGGACGAGAGCGTGTTGGTTGTGTTTTGTTGTGGTTTATGGTATGGCGGGGATATATCTAAGGTTTAAGCATGTTAGAGTTTACGTTGGTTGGAATTACATATACACTCAGAAAATGACCCTTCTTTGGGTTAAGTGAGGGAAATTTCTTACCATCCATACCATCTTTACCTCTGCTATCAAATTTGTAAACCACAATATATATATATATACCTTTTTTTTTTTTTTTACCTTCTCACCCCCTGACCACCCCCTGTTGAGGCGGCCACACTTCGCTAATGAAGCCTCCCGCCGCAGTCGGTCTCGTCCAGAGATATTTCAAAGAAGTGATGCCCCAGAAGATTTTGGGGCGACAGTTGGAGGGACAGTGTAAAAGAAAGTGATTTACGGTCTCCGGGGCCCTTTTGCATCTGGTACAAGTGGAAGATGTTGCCTGGTTTAAATTGAAATTGTGTTTGTAATGTTGTAAGTTTGGGTGGTGCCCGCATCTCAATCTAGCTAGTGAGATTTGTAAGTGTCTTGGGAGGTTGTTGGAGTCGGTGTTTATTTCGGGAGGGGGTTCGTTAAGGATGCTGTTTGGAGGTCTGTTGATCATATATGAATGAGTTAGTTGCGTGTGTATATGTTTGGTTGTTGTGGTATTGGGGGGAGGAGGGGGAATGTGATTTAGGATCCGTTTGTAAAAGGCTCCGGTGGACGATGGAGGTTGTTTTAGTCTTTGATTGGTAGGTTGGAGGAGAGTTTTATGACATGGGTGTGTGGGTAGACGGGTTTTTGCATAGAATTGGGTGCCTATCATTTCGAGGTGGTTCCTTATAGGTAGTATCTTGGTTTCGTTATGAAGGTGTTGTTGTGGGTGTGCAGCCGGTAATGGTGCGAAGGGCTTTATTTTGTGTTATTTGGAGTGTCGTTAAGTTTTGGTCGGAGAGCAGAGGGTGCCAGATGGGGAGGCATAGTTGATGGTGGGGCGTATAAATTGTTTGTAGATTGCAATTGAGGTTTGTATGTTGTTGTGTATGTCAGTGTTGGCCACTGTTTTGAGGATGTTGAGTTTTCTGGTTGCGGCTGTGGTGGTATTTTGAATGTTTGGAGAAAGTGAGGTGAGTGTCAAATGTTAGGCCGAGAATCTTTGGGGATTTGTTGAAGGGTATGGGGGTGTTGTTTAGTAGGACTTGTGGGTAGGTGTTGGATATGTGTTTGTCTGTTGTTATGAGGGTTATGGAGGATATATATATATATATATATATATATATATATATATATATATATATATATATATATATATATATATATATATATATATATATATATATATATATATATATATATATATATATATATATATATATATATATATATATATATATATATATATATTTTAGATTTTGAAATTCAGTTCTAGTGACTAAAATTTCTGGGAGAAGGGGTGTGTGTTTAGAAAGTTATTAAGTAGGCTATCAATCCCGCTTGTTACTCCTGTGTACTCTCCGTGCTTATTCTACGTTTTTAGTGTTTGCTACTCCTCTTAGGCTTGTGAGCGAGTGAGAGAATTGTCGAGTACAATGGTCAAGTAAATTCGTTAGCAAGTAGATTGTAAAGCAGATTGGTTCTCAATTTTTTAGCAGCGAGGTAGCTAGTTTGCTCGCTCAGGTATATTACACTGGGGGAGTTGACTCGTAGCTAGTAAACCCATTACTCGCTGGCTTATAAACTCGCCCAATTTAATCGAGCCTTTAGCTGAATAGAGAGAAAATTAGCTCGCATCTTTTTCTTCTTAATTTTGATATGAGGAATAAGCACAAGTATTTAACATTCTGGTAGTTGTAGTGATATGTTAAAAACATTTCTTATAGGATATTAATTTATATATTATTTGATATTGGACAGGCTAATTTTGGGCAAGAACTACACGCTCTCTCATGTTTTGGCAAATCATATTCAAGTTGGATGGCACGCGATGCTATACAGGAAAGTAGAGAAGCTTGCGGTGGACATGGATATTTGAAAGGTATTTTAAATTTCTAGAATTTATCCTTATCATGGGTTATAGGGTGGGTTTTTTTTTCTCCTGTGTGCTTAATACATTTCCATCCTATATTTAACTTTCATTATCAACTCTGTATTAATTATTGTTTTTATTATTATTATTATTATTATTATTATTTTGGCACTGCATCCCTCCTCTTAAAATCATTTTGTTTATTTGGGACACTTGCTGATACATCTTTTTCATTTATTTTCGTAAATATAAAGTTATTTGTTCTATATAAATATATGATGAAAATTTTAAATATTGGAAACAATTATAACCATTTCTTTTTTTCTGGTATGTAGTCTTTTTAATGATTTGTTAAACCTAGTCAAAATTATGAATAAGGTTGTAAATTAAATCACATAAATGTAAGCGACTCCATAACGAGATGTTGGTAGGCTTGTCCCAATATTAATATTTCTCGTTTTTTGGTAGGCTTGTCCCGATATTAAAATTTCTCATTTTTTGGTAGGCTTGCCTCGATATTAATATTTCTCGTTTTTTGGTAGGCTTGACCGAATATTAATATTTCTCGTTTTTTGGTAGGCTTCTCCCAATATTAATATTTCTCGTTTTCTTTATTTAAAAGATATTTGACTAGATATGTTTCATTCCCAAATTAAGCTAAAAAGGAAGATCTCTAATACCTATCTTCTGCCTTGTGAGAAAGATGTTACAGTTTTTCTTTCATTACGGAAACTAAATTAAATAAAGTTTATATATATATATTATATATATATATATATATATATATATATATATATATATATATATATATATATATTATATATATATATATATATATATATATATATATATATATATATATATATATATAATATATATATATATATATATATATATATATATATATATATATATATAGCGGGTGGATTCGTTCAAATTAGAGATGACAATGACCCTAACTGCACTTATGAAGGAGACAACCACGTTATTTTGCAACAAACTTCCAATTGGTTAGTTTCGTTATGGGACGCAAGACAGAAAACGAATTTTGCTCAATTTCCAATGGGTACAGTTTCTTATTTGAATAAGTACGATTATTATTCAAATTTGAAGTGGAAATCGGACACTTTCGGCAAAAAGCTTAAGGATGAAGGTGTGTTTAAATTTATAGATTCGTTTGTATGAAAAATAATTGTATTTGAATATTTAAAAGTTATTTTTAAGTCAGAAGGAAAGAGATTGTCTCTTAATTTAATTTGAAATATTTCTGTATCTCTTTTGTGGTGAAGAAACAGTATGTATTTTTTTGTATTTATTTATAATTTGATTTTATTTTTTTTGTTTATTTTTTATCAGATATCATTGAAACTTGTTTGGACACGTATGGTTGGCTTGTTTGTTGGTTGTGCCGAACAACTTCCGAAAAATTGAATACTTTGATAACTTCTGGTAAAAATAAATTTGAATCCAAATATAATTCTCAAGTTTTCAGAGCACACACCTTGTCTTTGGCATACGGAGAAGTAAGTAGATTGATAGCAAAGAATTAATGTGTACATTGAAGATACAGTTTTATAAATTAATAATAATATAAGTTTTGTCACATAACTTCCTGGAAGGCTTTATATAAAATAGAACTCCAAACTTTTAATAATTGGCATTTTTGGTTGGTCACTGTCCCCAAAAGTGGCACTACCTCACGGCTTGTATAAAATCATACTACAGCTAGTTTTAGCTCGTGCATTTTGAAGACCATCTTTTAAAAAACTTTTGTAAAGCACAACTTTTTTTTTGTGCCAGGTTAGCTAAATAAACAAAATTCTCTGAAAAAAAAATTCTGGAAAACATTAACCAACCGTGAATGCCAGTCCCCACAATATGCTGGGAAGATTTCATAGTCACCGCTAATATATTTTCAGTCTGATTTTACGGCGCGATTGCGCTTTTTAGGCAGTTTGTGATATTCTGACTGAAATAAATTTAGAAATTGATAGTTTCGTATTTTTTTTATTTTATTTATTTATTTTTATTGTGATCGTGTTTACAACTATTAATTTTATCAAGCTGGTTTAAAGGCGAGAATTGTCAAATGTATGCTGTAATGCCGTCGTTTACCTATCAGGAACTTGAATTGTACACCCAGTTAAGATGTACTTGATGATTTAATCATACCAAAATAAATAACTCATCCTGCTTACATTATAATAAAATACAGTGAGATATCGAAGTGTTAAAAGACCTTTTATGGATACCTGTATAATTGATAAATATTTTTAATATTTGTGTTAAAATAGTTGGTTATCTCCTCGTTTTAAATTGTTTGCAAATTTCCAATTACATTTTGTCACCATTTTACTGTTCGCATAAATTACTTCCGCTTTATTGAAAAAAAAAGTAAAATGTTGCTGTTCACGCAACTTTTTTAAATGGAAGAACTGACGTACCAGTAGTAAATTTTCCCAAAATTTAGATTAATTTTTTTATATTTGGGTTTGGGATTAATGGGAGCGGGGAGCTAGGTTTTAATAACTTACATATTAATTCGATCTTCATGAAACAAAATATAGAACGAAAGAAAAAAAAAAGCTTTATGAACACTTCCTAGTTGTTAAGAAAACATAATTTTATTTTTTTAATTTGCAGTTATTCAGCCTTTTCTAAAATTGTAATAAGGCAAAGTTTTAAAAGTAAATTTTAATGAAATTCCAAATTTACTTGCCTTTTCCAGTTTTGTTTTACAGATTTTATTTGTTCAACCTTTTAAAATTAATATGCTTTCAATGATATCCATTTGCTAGAAAGCATTCAAGATAAATTGTCGTAGTAAGCCCACACCTTAACACTTTTATGGAAACTTAAAAATTTTTAGAAAACTTTTAAGAATTTGTCCGCCTTTCCTGAAACCTACATAGAAAATTAAATATGTTCTTATGTAATTTTAAAGATAACTCACATGAATAGACTCATTTAATCATTAAAAATTTTTTATTTTATTTCACGCTTCATTTTTAGAGAGTTATGATCAACTGGTTTATGGAAGCAATAAGAGAAGCAGATGAGAGTCTCAAAGTGCCATTGTACCGTTTATGTGCTCTGTTCTCCTTAACAAGGATTTTGAAGCATGTTTCGTCATTAGCCGAAGGTATTTTTTTTAAAACTATAGGTAAATCTTTTGTTATTTATAAACGGTACTTAAATGGTGGCATTTTTAATTTTTGTATCACCATAAGATAAACCTGTCGAGTTATTTTTATTGTAGGTGGTTTAATTAATCGTGAAACTGTAGTGATTAAAAATATTGAAGATCACATCACAAGACTCTTATCCGAAATTCTTCCCGATTCAATATCCATGATAGATGCCTTTGCGCCTCCTGATTTCTGTCTCAATTCCGTTCTTGGAAATGCCGATGGAAAGGTAAGATAAAAAACTTGCATTTCATAAAGAGTTTGTAACCAAAATTTAATGTGATGACTAAGTTTGAATTTTATATAAGAAACTTTTGTGTAAGTATGATTATTAATAATGTTCTTAACCAGTTTCTTTGAACATTGGATATATATATATATATATATATATATATATATATATATATATATATATATATATATATATATATATATATATATATATATATATATATATATATATATATATATATATATATATATATATATATATATATATATATATATATATATATATATATATATATATATATATATATATTATATATATATATATATATATATATATATATATATATATATATATATATATATATATATATATATATATATATATATATATATATATATATATATATATATATATATATATATATAATATATATATATATATATATATATATATATATATATATATATATATATATATATATATATATATATATATATATATATATATATATATATATATATATATATATATATATATATATATATATATATGAAAATATTTAACTGTGCTAGTTGAAGTAGATTCAAGAGCGTTTAAACAAAATTATAAACGTATTTCATAACTTTTTATATTTAAATACTTGATTTTCTCATTCTCTTTATCCGCACTTTTAGGGAAAGCCAGACTTTCTAATGGTAGATTTTAAGGCTTGGGTGGGTCTTGCAGGTAACCAGTCTGGTGAAGTGGAGGAAAAATTACACGATTTTTTTCTTTCTATTAGTTCTTCATTTTATGAACATTTGATTAACGTTTCTAGCATCTTACATGTCTCTCTTTCCATTCCTACTGACGGTCCATATCAAAATGAGCTCTTAAATGAAGTGTGCTAAAAGATAATTCAGATTTAATTTTGAATTATTATTAAGAAAAACTTACCACGTTTTTATTTTTAGGTTTATGAACACATGTATCGAAAAATGATCACTAGTCCTGGTTCGCTTGCGAGAGACCCCAACTGGCAAGAAATGAGATACAACGTTCCATCCAAATTATAAAATATCTGAATTTTAGGGTTTTGGCTATTCATTGTTATTATGGGGGTTTTGATTTTAAAAAATAGTACGTCTTCTAATCTGTAATGTACCGATTTTAACTATAATTTAAAGTTTTTTAGATTTTTCTATACATGGTGCTATTAGTAACTTAAGTTGTTATAATTGTTACTTCAAATTTTATTAAAATTTTATTTTACTTAAAATGTTCTTATTGGTTTTTTAAGGAAATTTCCGAGTTTGTTTTGCTTCTTTCCAGAAATCCACTTTAATTAAAATATGTGAATCTTATTTGGAAGACCTATATTAATAATGGAAAAAGATGAAAAACGATTTAAGAACAGCCTAATTTAGAAAGGGTAGTGAGTGGAATATCAAAATTAAAGATCGATGGATTAAATAAAAATAGAAATGATGGTCTGTACTAGAGATATGTTGAAAGATCAAAGTTGAAATTTTGGTTACTAATCAGGTTTAGGAAAATTGATATTATTTTTGCATACCAAATATAAAATGTTAAATGAAAAATTGGATTGCTATGAGATAAAAGGATGAATTGATTGTATAGTGGCGAAGCTAATGCAGAAGGAAATGGGGAGCAATACTACAGTCAATAATACAGTCAAAGAATTTCTTAAACTTCATGAAACGAAGTTTTGAATACTGAAGAGAAAAATTAGATTCCTGAAAGCGAAAAGCGATTGTACAAGAACGAAATGTAAAGTTTCTAAGTTAACGAGAAATATGGATAGACCGATTTTTTAAAACTATTTGGTGAGTTTTAAAAAGTAGGTAATAATTGTAAAGAGGAAGGGCTGGGATATGAAAAATTTGAAGTATCTGTATTTAGGAAACAAATGCAAGCAAGTGGGAAGGTAAAATTTTGTGGACATGAGCATTGAAGAGTTCTTAAATAATATGAACTAGTAAAACGTAGGAAAGGGTCAAGAAGCTGGTTAAGTCTAAGGTGGAACCTTCCTATGGAAAAAGGAATTAGGAAAATTAAATCAGCTCATCGACGATACAATGGATGAATTAAAGACAATGAAAGCGTGCGAATTGATACATCTTGTAGCATTACTGATTATGATTAACAGGAGTGATGGGAAGAAAGATTTTTCCCATTAAAGAAGAAAAAACCACAAGAGGAAAAATTATAAAGATGTATTTGAAGGAAGAAAAAAAAATTTAACAACAAATTCGTCTAAATGAGGCAATTATAATCTTTTCAACTGCCAAAAAAAAAAAATAAATAAATAAATAAATAAAAATAAAGTCTGACGATTTAAATTACTTAAAAATATTTCACTGATGATAGATATGTATTTCCAAATATTAGAAACCGTAAACATAAATGGGAAAGCCTTATTGGGGTCAAACCTATTAAACTAACACAAGAGTTCACAACTTCCATGCAGACTGAAACACATTGGGACCATATTAAAATCCCTTCCCATTTTAAAATCGGAGGTGGAATTTGCTTCTTAGATTTATACACAAAAAAAAATTACGTATGAAGATATACAGTATTAAAAAAAAATAATGTATCTGAAAATATGGTTATAAACATTAATTCAAGACTGCTAAATTTCAAAACAATCTGAAAAAGCGCTAACACTTTTTAAAAAGGATTTATTTAAATACTAAACATAATAAAAGAATTTATAACAGCACTAAATACAAATATATTCAGTTGAATTATATACAAGTACATAAAAAAAATCAAATGAAAACAGTTTTTCACGGATAAACACCTAAAAAAAAAAAAAAAAAAAAAAAAAAAAAAATGCTTATAAATCATGACCTGTATAATACTGCCATTCGAGATCATATTCCATTATTAGAACAATAGCAAAATATTTCCATCATTTATACTAACAGCCTTAAAAAAGAAAAAACTTTTTTTTTTATTGAACTTCAGAAAGCGATAAATGTATCTACTGAATATGACACATTATACTTTTTGAAAAGGAGGCGACCTAATACAAATACACCAACCATAATGCATAACGCAGGAAAATAAACATCCTGAACTCTCCACCCAACCATCAAGACTCGAAGCCTTAAAATGTATTCGATGTAACTATATTTACAAAAGGCAATTTTTATATCGTAAAGGAAAACATGTAATATCACCATGGGCAAAACTGCAATATTTTAAATAACACATAAATGCTTGAATAAAATTCTGAATCCTTATTATTAGGTATACATACATACAAAAATATATTACAAAAATATGTGACTAGAGCAAACAGATTTAAACAATGATTTTAAAAATAACCTATAAATATATATATAAAATATATATATATATATATATATAATATATATATATATATATAATATATATATATATATATATATATATATATATATATATATATATATATATATATATATATATATATATATATATATATATATATATATATATATATTAGAGTAAAGCAGCATGTGAACACACCATACAACGTACATGACACGAATTTTTCTTCTTTTACGTAAAAAAGAGGAGACTAGAACCCAGATCTTTAAACAGATAAATTTGAGCTTATTTTATTTATTTTTTTTTTTTAAATTGTATCACATTCAAGTCTCGAAGTGAGAGTAAACTGAAGTGACATAATTGAACACACTTTGCCACGTCGGTCTTTCTAACGTAATCATATCATTAATATCCTGAAATGAAAATTTGATAAATTTAATGTATGGTTTTGGAAAATCATAATAATAAAATTAAAAATTTTTTAACTTATACAATCGTAAATAAGATGATTACATAATAAAATATCTTGATTTCGCAAGATTCATTTCGCCCCTACAAAGGATTTTTCCCCCCCCCTTTTTAATTATGGTCAAGCTACTCTAATAAACATTTGTCAATTTCAAAAAAGTTAAAGGGCATTGATATTCTCTCTTAATAACCCATTCTCTTTCAATCCTTTTAATAACATGATTTCCCAAAGATTTTTCTACTCAAAAGAAAAATGATGCTTTAAAAATACTTTTTTCTTTATTCTTACCAGAATAATACACTGGCATATACAATCACTGTTAAAAAAAAAATTGTTAAGGAAAAAAACAATTTTGTTATGTTGAAGGTTAATCAACTTACCAGTATCGTTGGAATTCCGACAGATTCCGCAGCTGAGAAAGCTATTTCAAAGTTCTTTCTCTTGTCCGTGAGATTTAACGAAGAATAATTAATTTTTTCAGGCATGTAGGTGTCCAGAAGAGCGCAGAAGGCCAAACCATCATTCCAACTGGAGCTGAAGTTTGTAATATCTACATTTTTGTATCCAAGAGTCTTATTCTGACACCATTTAAGAAGGGCGTTTCTTTTTGATCCTCCTCCTTGGGATAGTGTTGCTAGAGGATCTTTCTTGTCAACAACAGACAACTGAAAAAGAAATTAAGAATTACTTTTTTTTAAAAAAAAAGCAAATTTATGTTGCTTGTTTATATTTGTTATATAACGATTTTAATATACTTTAAAAAATCACTGAAATTCCACATAAGAATTCAAAGGACTGGAGAATTTGAGGGAAACGTTTTAGCTTTATTTTGTTTACAAAGATTAGATTATAAAATACACAAGCGGAGAGCACAATTAGAAATATAAATTTTCATATATGAATTTATCCAATTCCTGTAATTTAAAGTTTCTCATATTTTTAAGATAATGAGAAGACGCTCCTCATTAATCAACCTTAAACTGGATCTAGCATTGCATTTCGTTCAGTGGCACCAATTTAAAAAGACGAAAATAAATCTACAAATATTTTTCATCTATTAGTAAGTTATTTAACTCACCTGACTATAACTATTCCTCCTGATAGGTTCAAGTTTATTGGATAAGATAGAAACTGGTTTATTAACAGAGTCTACCAAATTGTTTCCATACTTGTTCGAGTTTTTTTCATTTGAGAGTTGGGACATTTTAATTGTATCTGGTAAATTTGTATTATTCTGGTTTGTTTTATTATTGGAAGAATATGATGACGTGAGTGCATCCGACATGGAATTACAATTAAGAGCCCTTAAAGGAGATGGAGAAGAATGACCTACAGAAGGCGCAGTCGATGCTTCTTTTAAAGGTGAGATTGCCGACAGAGAAAGAGGCAAATTCCGAAGAACACCCTGCAAATGAAGAATATGATTGAATATATTTGTAGTATTAATAAAATCGGTATGACATTTGTCTATTCTTCCATTCTTTTCAGAAGCACAGTCCTCTAAAGGAACGGTGCAATATATATATATACGCCCCTCTAAAATTGCTACCTGAAGAGGCTCAAAGAAATTGCCGTGGGCAGAATTTCTGTAATTAATTAATTACAGACTTACTACTACTACTCTGCTTCCTCTTACATAAAATCAACTGCAGATTCTACAACAATCTTCCAACTTCTATTACGAACACTTCAGTACTTGAATTTGTAATAGCCTTTCCCAAATCTCATATATTTAAAGTTGGCCTCTGGCCTTCCTCACCAGATTTAAAAAAAACATCGGCAATAACCATGGTCTTTATTACAGGCTTATAACAACCGCCTTCTCTATTAACTCAAAGGCATTTACATTTTATCACTTAACATATTACTGTACTTTAAAACTTTAAAAAACTTACTTCAGCATCTGCCCTTCGAAATTGTGCTTTCGCTGCATTATTCTCACTACCGTTACTTGCTATGCTAGAAGTGGAAGACGATCTCGACCCAGCTTTCGACTGCTTTGTGGCACATTCAATTGATTTCTGCAAATATATATATATATATATATATATTATATATATATATATATATATATATATATATATATATATATATATATATATATATATATATATATATATATATATATATATATATATATATATATATATTTTTTTTTTTTTTTTTTTTATTTCCCCTCTGGTGGGCAAAGGCCAGAGGCCTACCATTGTTCCACCAGAGTTGGGGGAAGTCGGAAACATGGTCAAATTAAAGGCCGACATGACCTGATACACGGCGTTTAAAGGTGCTTAAGTCATAGGTAGTTGGGAAAATAGATGAAGGAAGTGTGTTCCAGACTTTACCAGTAGAGTAAATGTAAGATTGAGCATAGAGGTTAAGTCTGGGGTCAGAGAGTTGGACGAGAAAGGAATGAGACTGTGTAGAAAGACGAGTCGCACGAGCCCTTCTTAATGGAGGAGGTATGCGACGAGAGAGTTCAGAAGAGCAGTGTCCATTGTAATAGCGATAGTAGAGAGAGAGTGACGCAACATTTCGACGGGCAGAAAGAGATTGGAGAGAATTAGTGAGAGCAGGAGAATTGATAAGACGAAAAGCTCTAGACTCCACCTTTTTCCAGGAGAGCTGTGTGTGTGGAACCACCCCAGATGTGTGACGCATACTCCATACAGGGGCGAACAACACCCCTATACAGAGCAAGCAACTGGGGTGGTGTGAAGAAATACTGAAGGCGCCTCAGAACACCCAACCTCTTAGAAGCTTGTTTAGAAAGAGAGGTAATGTGATCTTTCAAGAAAGATCACGAGAAAAAGAAACACCGAGAATATTAAGGAGAGATGAAGGTTTGAGTTGAGTGTTTTCGAAGAAGATATCGTAGTTGTTGTGGAAGATTGTGTCGAGTAGAGAGATGAAGGAATTGAGTTTTTGAGGCATTGAAAACG
This sequence comes from Armadillidium nasatum, assembly GCA_009176605.1. Classification (NCBI taxonomy): domain Eukaryota; kingdom Metazoa; phylum Arthropoda; class Malacostraca; order Isopoda; family Armadillidiidae; genus Armadillidium; species Armadillidium nasatum. The sequence goes on along the minus strand of SEYY01019150.1, from coordinate 96,227 downwards.
ACCATGTTTTCTTTGCCCCAATTGGAAATGAGAGATAGATCAGAGGTTAGTTGCTCCAAGACCACCCTCCTTGCCTCTATTAACTGTTGCTTCTTTCAAAATGAAAAGAATAATGAAGGGTGGAGTCATCAGCATAGGAGTGGATAGGAGATGAAGTAATAGAGAGAAGGTCATTAATGAAAAACAGAAAAAGTGTTGGGGATAGGACAGATCCTTGAGGAACACCACTATTAATAGATTTATAGGATGAACGGTGGCCGTCTACAACAGCTGCTATAGAACGACCGGAAAGGAAATCAGAGAGAAGGTCACAGAGAGAAGGATAGATTCCGAAAGAGGGAAGTTTGGAAATCAAAGCTTTGTGCCAGACTCTATCGAAAGCTTTCGATATGTCCAGCGCTACAGCAAAAGATTCACCGAAATGCCGAAGAGCAGAGGACCAAGAGTCAGAGAGAAGGGAAAGAAGATCACCAGTAGAGCGTTTCTTTACGAAAGCCATACTGGCGATCTGAGATAAGATTAGAAGAATTGAGATGTTTCCAAATCTTCCTGTTAAGGATAGATTCGAAAACTTTAGAAAGAACGGAGGTTAAAGAAATAGGACGATAGTTAGAGGGCTGAGAGGGGTCCCCCTTCTTCGGCACAGGTTGAATGAGCGCACATTTCCAGCAAGAAGGGAAGGTTGAAGTAGAAAGACATAGACGAAATAGTTTACCAAGGCAGGGTGCAAGCTCGGAAGCACAAGTTTTGAGAACCACAGGAGGGATACCATCAGGACCGTACGCCTTCTTAGTATTAAGCTCAGAGAGAGCAGAAATGACGTCTTTAGAAGAAATTAACAATTTTAGGCATAAATGAGTTAGAGGGGGTTGAAGGAGTAGGAACAGCTCCGGAATCGTCTAAGGTTGAATTAGAGGCAAAAGTTTGAGCAAAGAGTTCAGCTTTAGAAGGCAAAACGGCAGTTGTACCGTCAGAAGATACTAGAGGAGGGAAAGAGGAAGAAGCAAAGTTAGAGTTGACATTTTTTGCAAAATGCCAGAAAGGGCGAGAGGAAGAGGAAGCCAGAAAGATTATTGCATTTGCGACGGAGAAAAAGAGTTTTTAGTTTCACGAAGAATAGATTTTGCACGATTCCGGGATGAAATATAAGTTGCATGAGATTCTGTAGTTTGAAGACGACGGTAGTCCCTGAAGGCAGCATCCCTGCGGCGGATAGCACGAGAACAAGCAGAGTTAAACCAAGGTTTATTGGGTTTAGTGGAAGGGAAAGAATATGGAATGTACGCCTCCATGCCAGAGAGAATCACCTCAGTTATGCGCTCAGCGCACTCCGAGGGACCCCTCCCACGGAAACAGTAATCATTCCAAGGAAAATCAGAAAAGTACGACCGCAAGTCAGACCAGTTAGTGGCACCGAAATGCCAGAAACGTCTCCTCGCCGATGCGGGGGGCCGTTCTTGCGGAAGACTTGAAGAGACAGGACAAGATACGGAGATAAGAAGGTGATCGGATGAACCCATAGGAGGAAAGAGTTTAACAGTATAAGGAGAAGGATTAGAAGTTAGAAAAAGGTCTAGAATGTTGGGTTCATCACCAAGACGGTCAGGGATACGGGTAGGGAGTTGCACCAACTGCTCAAGGTTGTTCTGGATAGAAAATTGGAAGGCGAGTTCACCAGCTGGATCTTGAGAACTAGATGAAAGCCATTGGCGGTGGTGAACATTGAAATCACCTAAAATGATGATTTCAGAGAAAGGAGAAGAAGAAAGAATGTGTTCTATTTTGAAGTTAAGATAGTCGAAGAATTTTGGATAGTCTGTAGAGTTAGGGGATAAGTAGACAGAACAAATGAATTTAGTTGTAGAATTACAAGAAAGTTTGAGCCATAAAGTTGAGAATTCAGAAGACTCCAAATTAGAGACACGAGAACAGACAACATCGTTGCGCACATATGCGCAACATCCGCCTTTGGCTGAAAATTGAGGATAGAGACAGTAGGAGGAAACAGAGTAGGGTTTGCTGTCAGAGCACTCAGACACCTGAGTTTCAGTTAAGAACAAGAGATGAGGTCTAGAAGAAGAGAGGTGGTGTTCGACAAAGTGGAGATTAGAAAAAAGACCGCGAATGTTGCAGAAATTAATGAAAAAACGAAGACCGTGCACCAGGGCAAGCCGGCATAGAGGTCTTGGTGGCGCCAACCCCATCACCGGAGGCCACCAACTCCCAAGTGGTGATGGGGGAAGGAGTAGATGAGGGGCTATATTTGGAATCCGCCCCTCTTGGATTCTCCGAGGCAGATCTAAGTTTCGCCATTTTTGATTAATTTAATAGGTAATGTAAGTGTAAGCGTTTGTAAATATTGTAGGACACATGTGAAGAAGGAGGAAGGTTGGAGCATAGGCACTCCAATGTGAGTCAAGGGTACACTAGAGACCCTCTGAGAAGATGAAACGCGAAAAGGAACGAACCAAAGGGCAACGGAGTGAAACGGAATGGTCTAGCCCATCCTATCACTCCGTGGTTATGCCCAATGGGGGGTACTTACATCGCTTCGGACGGCGCTACGTCCTCCCCCTATATATATATATATATATATATATATATATATATATATATATATATATATATATATATATATATATATATATATATATATATATATATATATATATATATATATTGGTGATGGGACGATTAATCGTCATTTTCTGCCAATTAATTTACTTATATTGGCTTATTAATTTCTCTGCTTCACCTTCTTCTATTGAGAAGGAAAGGCTGTTTAGTAGTGGGGGCCAAATACACACTCCAAGACGAAATCGAATTACCCCAGAAATTGGAGAAAAGATTGTTTCTGAATCACAATTTAAGAGCTCTAAATTTAAAGTACTAGAATTTTGCATGTCTGTCCATGTTCTAACATATTAAAATTTTTAAATCAATGTTCTGAAGATATTACAGGGTGTCCCACTCGCTCTGAGCTCCAGATATGTGCTTTTAGATATCTAAGTACTGGTCACAAGTTTATAAAATTTGTATATGAATATCTTCAATGAGTTCGTAAATTAATTGGATGACGAGGAACTCCATACTGGCTATCTTCACCAGGATGGCGTCACTTGCCACACGTCCAACGTCAGAATGTATGAAATTGAGTCCTCCTTTAAAGATCGGGTCAATTCCAAGGGTTTTGGCCACCAAGGTCGCCTGACCTTACTCCACTGAATTTCTTCCTATGGGGCAATTGAAAGAAAAAGTCTTTCGTAATAAACCTCGTACTCTCATGCAACCGGAAGACAACATTCGGAGGGTAATTTACGCTGTGACTTTTAATACGTTGGTGGCAACCTTCTGTAGCAGGAAAAGCATTTGCAGGCATGCCTTGATTCTAATGGCGATCACTTCCAACACTTGTGATGTCAGCACGATTCTCATACACCAAGGTTTCTTCAGGGTAAATTTTATTAACTTTTGATCACTACTTTGATAACCCTAAGTGCATATCTGGGGCAGAGAGCGAGTGGATACCCTGAATTATACTATGTATTGAATTTAAATGTATTTACACATTTAAATAAAGAAAATACAACTTAATTCTTCTTATAATATAATTGTTAAATTTAATAAAATTTATAATGAAAATTTAAAAAATTATTTCTTCAATTTCATCTTCAAATTTACAAAAATTTGTCATCTTCAAAAAAGTAATAACCGTCCAATCATATATATATATATATATATATATATATATATATATATATATATATATATATATATATATATATATATATATATATATATATATATATATATATTAGGGATTAGCGATAGCAAAATTTTAACCAAAACCGATAATTTTAAACCATCCGATACCGATACCGATTTTTTAAAACTAAATTCATGAAGGTTGAAACAAGATTGAAAACATTCAGTGACCACAAACTTAAAGTTTTCTGCTATCCGTAATATCTAGTTATTTTGAAGTCACATTGCTAAACAAAACTATTGAAATTTGGAACTTTAGATCTATCGAAAATTCCAAATGGATTCTATCCTAGAAGCCACGTAATATATATATTAGGGATGGAGTGAAGTATCGGTACCGGTAAGATATGACCGATACCTAATTTTTTAACTATGAAGAACAAAATATTATATATATATATATATATATATATATATATATATATATATATATATATATATATATATATATATATATATAATATATATATATATATATATATATATATATATATATATTCCTTGGTAGGGTTTTCACCCTGTCAGTGGGCCTAGCATATTTCGCCATTTGTTCTTAGAAGTCCCTTTCCTAGAGTGTTCTAAAAGATAATGTTTTTCGACATATTGGTTTCAATGCTAGTCTGAGTTTTATTTAAACTCCCAGGGAGGGTTTTCACCCTTTCAGTGGCACTAACACCTTCTCCAACTAACCTCTAAAAACTTTCTCAAAATGCTTCTCGGAACTGTAGTTTCCTTTGCTGGTCTTGGAGTTACTATAGCAACTGTTGTAGAAGGACACCGTTCTTCATTTAAATCCATCAATAGTGGTGTTCCTAAGGGATCTGTCCTATCCCTACTTTTCATTTATGACCAAATATTTCATCACTTATCCACTCCTATGTAATGACTCATCCCTTCATTACCGCTTTAAATTTGAAAGATTAACCTCTCAGCAGAAGTTAATTGACGGTTGAATGGTGGTCCTAGAGCAACTATCCTCTGATCTTTCTCGTATTTCAAATTTCCTCCATCTCTCTACTCGAGACAACTTTCCACTCAACTGAAGACATCATCGAAAACATAACTCAAACCTTCGGCCGTGCTTAATATTCTCGGAGTTTCTTTTTCTCGTGATTTTTCTTAGACGGATCACATTACTTCTCTTTCTAAACAAGCTTTCACGAGGTTGGGTGTTCTGCTATGTCTTCGTAATTTCTTTACACCACTTCCAATGCTTGCTCTTTGTAGGGGTGTCGTTTGCCCCTGTATAGAGCATGCCTCACACATCTGGGGTGGTTCACTCATACAGCTCCCCTAGAAAAGGTGTGGAGTCTAAGACATTTTGTCATAACTCTTAAGACTCGCTAATTCTCTACAGTTTCTTTCTGCCCGTCGAATTGTTGCGTCACTCTGTCTACTATCTTTATTACAACGGACTCTGCTCTTCTGAACTCTCTCGTTGCATATATTCTTCACTGAGAAAGGCACGTTCTACACGCTATGCTCAATCTTACATGCACTTAACTGGTAAAATCTGAAACAAACTCCATTTCTGTTTTCCCAACTTCCTTTGACTTGCACATTTTGAAACTGGGCATGTCGGCCTGTAACTTGACCAGGTTTCCGGTAGTACACGATTTTGGTATCGATCATTTTTTACCGATACCGAATACTGATACTTTCAAAACATTTATTTACTGATACCGAATACAACAAAAACTATCGATACTAGCCGATACCAATACCCGACTATCTCATATATATATATATATATATATATATATATATATATATATATATATATATATATATATATATATATATATATATATATATATATATATATATATATATATATATATATATATATATATATATATATATATATATATATATATATATATATATAAGCAATGAAAAAGAAATACTTATATACAGAAAGAAATATAAAATGCAAATATTGATACAAAGCAAAAATAAAGAAATTGATAAAAAAAAATATACACATAATGCAATCCAGCCAAAAAATATACAGGAAAAAAAAAATTCAATTAAGTGTAATATAAATCAAAATACTTACTTTAATAATTCATGTGTACATGACAGTTGCCTTTAATAAAAAATAACCCTAACACTCAAAAGACCCACAACCTTTAAATATTAGAAAAAAAAAAATAAATAAATAATCTATCAGTTACCTATAAGACTTTTAACTCTGGAGTCTCCCCTCGCTAAGGGCCGAGGGTTATTCCTTCTCTCGTTCAAAATACCTTCTCCACTGGAAATGAAACCTTTATAAAGTCTTCGGTCCGCGGACCCGATAGATGCCAAATTGCTGGTGGGGCCGGGAAGTAAAGAGGATGCTGTGGGGAAAGGGAAATATGGTGCAAAACCCGATAGTAATAATACAAGTACCTTAAAATAGGAAACTGGTGATGCGTGTGCCATCGTCCATTCTGCTTCAACCAGTAACAAAAATAATAATAATAATAATAATAATCGTAATGCGAATGTGAATTAAATCCATGCTGTGACAACCTAACAAACTTCTTCCCAATTATTAAAAAAGTTAAAAATTTATTAACTATAATAAAAATTATTGAAGTAGTTAATAATAAATCACTAACTTTAAAATACAAACCTAGAAAAGCAGCAATTACAAATTAAGAAAAAAATGCAATAATTATATACGAGACATGCAAATTAAAAAAAAATAAAAATAATTTACAAATCAAAATATATACACTGAAAGCAGTTATTTTATAAACTGAGCGAGGAGAGAAAATCACACGACCGCTCCTATCCACTGTTTAGGTAGCGTTCGGAAACTACTTTCATCATAAAAACTTTTTAAACTTTGAACCTCTCAACAGCAGTATATAGATAGAATATTAATGAACAGTATATGGAAATAAAATCTGTACAGCAAAATTACAATAAAATCAACGCATATATATATATATATATATATATATATATATATATATATATATATATATATATATATATATATATATATATATATATATATATATATATATATATATATATATATATATATATATATATATATATATATATGATGTACCGGAACTTTGTTTTTTCCTTCAAAATCTTAAGAAAATGTTAACCAAAAATTTTGTGACATCTTAAAATGCTTAAAATATTAACTTGTGTACTACTCGTGTTATAAAAATATTCTACCGTTACTTCTTATTAATCTTTACTTCATAGAGCTCTAAAACCCTATTTGTTAGTTACGATTAGTTATTATGACAAATCTACCTCTCTTACCTTTCATACCGACTGTTCAAAATTGAATATCCAATAAATATTTAAGATAATTTCTTTAGAATACTTTACAATCTTCCTCTACTTTTCTTTTTTATCAGTGATAAAATATAACCTAGTGCATAGGATTTTATCATCTATGAGCATTATCGAGTGTTGAAAACATTTATAGAGTTCAACCCTTTTCAGTCTTATTTTCCTAAATACTAGATGTTATTAAAATGGAATTCCGAATGTGGCCTTTCTCTAGGCAACTTGTAATCTCTTCAAGTTTTGAATGTATTCTTTATGGCTTTAGTCTTACAAGGTCAATTGGCGATATATTCTCTCCTGTATATCTGATCTTCTATCCTCCTGGAATAGGGGGGGTGGGGAAAACGGCAAACTAAGCTGATCGTTGACCGGTTTGAGCCATCCTCTTCATCCTATTTGTTTCTGATTTATTTGTGCATATGTTTATGCTTAATAACACGTTGTTAAGTATTTTCATATAAAACTAACTGACCTAACAGTAGCTACTTATTATATATAGCTATAACTGGATAAATTCAAAATTATTCTTCTCCTGAATTCCTAAAATATTATTTTTTTTTAATTAAATGGGAGAATTCGGCCAGTTCCGGTACAACTATATATATATATATATATATATATATATATATATATATATATATATATATATATATATATATATATATAATATATATATATATATATATATTATATATTATATATATATATATATATATAATATTATATACTGGCTGATATTAAATATTTACATTCTATTAAAAATGTCCTGTAAATGAGATATATATTTTAAAGAAAAAAGGAAATTTACCTCTCGCTTTCTCCAAGTTGTTATCAAGATGCCTCAACCGTTCTTTCAACATCTGATTCTCCTGTTCAATTTTTTCAAGATTTTTCTGTGCTTCGGTTTTAAAATCATTTGCTACCCTTACAGATGTTAGTAGATCTTTCTGGAACTGCTCCCATTCCTCAACCTGGATACAAAATTTCAAATTTGAGAAACAAAATCTACTTTAAGAGTGAAAAAAAATTTTATAATTACAATGGCAATTTCTACTTACTTGCTTTTTAAATTCCGCTTTTTCTTCTTTACAAGTTCGTTCAACTTCGGCGTGTCTTTCATTCATTTCTGCTAACTTCTTCTGAACTTCAGAAAGGGAAGCTTTCAGTTCCCTTTTGTCCTCTAAATGACGCTGACAAGTTATTTGAGCCTCTGCGGCTGTAGCCTTTAAAGATTCCATTTCAATTTCCAGTTCTCTTCTTCGTTCGTCTAACTGGGTTCTACGCCATTCGACATCATCGAGGTTAGTTTTTGCATTGTTTCGGGTTACCTGAAAGATAATTTTCTAAAATTAAAAAAATATGAACAAATTCTCCAAGTCTCGATTAATGATTTTTAATACGAGAGAACAAGATTTTTCCACTGTGAAATCAAAGCATACCCTAAGATTCTCCTGTAATGCAGCAACCTGATCTTTTAGTCTGTCATTTTCGCACATTAAGTGATTAACTCTTCGCTGCAGTCTTGCTGCTTCTCTTTCTGAAGCTTCCTTTTCACTGCAAACCCTTTCTAAAACATCCGCCAATTCACTTTTCTCTCCAGAGATCACAGCAGCTTCCATTTCAGTGATCTAGTATAGCAAATAAATAAATATAAAAATAATTTATAATATGATCTACGAAAAATATCTTTAAATCTTATAACAGCCATAATAATTTTCACATTTCAAACCTTCTCTTTGGCGGCATTGAGGGCAGATTTTAGTCTTTCTACCTCTTTTTGAGTTTTTTTTATAATTTCTTGAGACTCCTGCGATTGTTCTTCAGCGTTTTTCTTATCACTGGTTGCTGCTTCGACCATCGACTCCAAAAGTTTCATTCTAAATCATAAAAAGAAAATTCAATACACCTTATACAAAATAATGGAGAAGTTTTGAAGTAATGTTTCTGTATATCAATTATAAGTAAATGATTCAAAGAAACAGGGTTTGGCTGCAAACAATTTCCTTACTATAATCTATATATTCTATTTCAAAACGAACTTAAAACCTACTATAGAAAAAAAAAGGAAATTTTAAAACTAATATAAAATTGAAATTTACAGAGCACAGAGATAATAAAGGAAGAAAAATTCATTTAGTGTTCATAGAGAGTTTTGAATAGAATATAATGTTTCATTCCAAGCTGGCTTCTCATTATAAAGTAGAAAATTGTTCGTGTAAAAATATTTAATATTTATTCAATAAAATGGTGGTTCCTTTCAATGTCATGTTACATGAATTCCCAGTGAAAATGATGGAATTCTATTTAAGTATAATTATATTAAACGATACGAAAGAAGAAGAAAAAAAAATGTACAAAATAGAGTATAGTTTATTGGACATTTTCCTTTTGGAAAGATTTCATACTCTATCTTTAAAATCCCTAAAGTCCACCTTTTCTAATATACATTATATATTCTAGTGCTATATAACTGCAACAAACCTAGCAACCCAGATATTGCCATTAATTGCATGATATCATGATTTTCTTTCAACATATATTCCAATGACAATGTAATATATAATTCCTAAATTATTAAGCAAAAGACTGGCATGACTTTTTAAGCATTATACTAGATACTATCCCGATGGAGACAGGAAAAAATAACAAATAAAGTGAACTCAAATTCAGTTACAACTCTTAAAAATTTAAAAGGCTCCTAGAAGGATCTTAGTTCAAATCTAAAATAAAATTACATTTAAAAAACTAAAAGTAATTCACCTGTCCCGTATCAATTGCGTCTCTCTATGAAAATGTTCTTCGGCTTCTTTACTGACATGCATTTGCTGTTCAAATTCATCTTGCTTTATTTGTACCAATTCTTTGTCTTCTTGGACGCTCTGTATATATATATATATATATATATATATATATATATATATATATATATATATATATATATATATATATATATATATATATATATATATATATATATATATATATATATATATAACAGTTTTTTTTTTAATATTACCTTCAGTAATTCCATCAGCCTTTGAGTTTTTTCACACTGAGACACATCTTGACTATTTTCGGACTGCTGAATAAGCATCAATTTCAAAGTGTCGTTATTACTTCGTGCTTCGTTTAATTTTTCGGTTTGTTGCGTTAATGATTCGAGAATTACCTAATACAGAATTTTTAAAGAAAAAAATTAAAAAAAAAAATTTTTTTTACATCTATTTAATTATTATGTAGCTTCAATAGAGTGTTAAATAAAATAGTAAAAATATAATAAGAAAAAATGTTCAGAATAATTTCTCTAACGCCTGATGATCACCTGCTTCTCCTCCTGAAGTTGCTGGATTTCTAATTGACATTCAGTTATCTGTTCTCTTACATCTTCAAGTTCTTGAAGAGTAGCTTGAAGTTCTTCATTGGTGCTGAAATAAATAAAGGAAATTATTATTATTATGAAACAGCTTCTTCTTAATTTTCAACTTATTTCCCCCCCCAAAAAAAAACTACCACTAACTTACCTGTAATGGGTTTCTTCCATCTGTTGAATTCTGCCTTGCAGACAGGCGACGGATATTTCAGATATACTAGATGATGATTTGTTATCCCAATCTCTCTCTCCTCCCACTGAACTCATATTTTCTCCGTTCTATATATATATATATATATATATATATATATATATATATATATATATATATATATATATATATATATATATATATATATATATATATATATATATATATATATATATATATATATATATATATATATATATATATATATATATATATATATATATATATATATATATATATATATATATATATATATATATATATATATATATATATATATATATATATATATATATATATATATATATATATATATATATATATATATATATATATATATATATATATATATATATATATATATATATATATATATATATATATATATATATATATATATATATATATATATATATATATATATATATATATATATATATATATATATATATATATATATATATATATATATATATATATATATATATATATATATATATATATATATATATATATATATATATATATATATATATATATATATATATATATATATATATATATATATATATATATATATATATATATATATATATATATATATATATATATATATATATATATATATATATATATATATATATATATATATATATATATATATATATATATATATATATATATATATATATATATATATATATATATATATATATATATATATATATATATATATATATATATATATATATATATATATATATATATATATATATATATATATATATATATATCTAAAACATCAATGTTTAAAGTTTGCTTTAGGGGAATCGAACCCGGGCCCTATAGCACAAAAGCATAGCGTTTTACCACTACGCCAGCAGCGTAGTGGTAAAACGCTATGCTTTTGTGCTATAGGGCCCGGGTTCGATTCCCCTAAAGCAAACTTTAAACATTGATGTTTTAGATGTATTCGGTCTGCGAGAGTTAGCAGACCTTAATATTTGTCTCTCTCTCTCTCTCTCTCTCTATATATATATATATATATATATATATATATATATATATATATATATATATATATATATATATATATATATATATATATATATATATATATATATAATGTGTATGTGTGCGTGTGCATGTGTGTTATGAAGTTCGAAAGTGAATTTACATATATAAGTATTTATAAATAATGTAACGTCAAAAATCATTTTAGTGGCAAACTATGTATTAGGATACCTGAGAAAGAGCCGATACTCTACTGAGTATCATTTCCTTCTGCTGATCTGACAGAGGAGAAGCATCTAAGGAAACTCCTAACTGCCGAAGATGATCTCGAAGAAGGAGGTTCTCTTTCGATAACGAATCCACCATGGCTTCAAGCTGGGCAAGGTCCTGAGATTCATTTTTTGAGCAATTTTCATCATTGAATTCTGTGTGTGTATATATATATATATATATATATATATATATATATATATATATATATATATATATATATATATATATATATATATATATATATATATATATATATATATATATATATATTATATAAAATGGGCCTAGGATAGGGTGGGGTGGGATATGAACTCAGCCCAAAATGTTTGAAGATTATACTATAAAATTCCAATTTATAAATATAAAAGCTTAAAAAATTATCTTAACTGGTCTTCTAAACTTAAAAAAATATCTACCTACGCCCACATTAAAAAACAAAGAATTTAACAGGTTTCATAGACAACAAATCCCTCTATTAGCAAAATAAACAAACATTTCTTTGACAACACAATATAAGGTTAGTAATAACAAAATTTAAAATATTTTTTTTCTTAATGTAAACTTTGATAATAATGGTAAAGTCTGGAGCAAACTCCCTTTATGTTTTCCCAACTTCCTTTGACTTGCATACTTTCAAACGCCGTGTATCTGGACATGTTGGCCTCCATCGATCTGGATAAGATTTTTCCAACTCCGGTGGAATTTGGTAGGTCTCTGCCCTTTGCCCACCGGAGGAGATATTTAAAAAAAAAAAAAAAATTTAATGATGTTCCAACTTCCAAGCTTCCGAATTTGGAACTAAGATCCACGGACTAGTGGCCTTGGCCTAACTTAGCACAGTTCAGCAATAATTAAAATATATTTTATAAATAAATATCCTCTACATATTTCTGTTAAAGTATTTTATAGGTGCCTTTAAACTGCAATCAAGGTAAATATCACTAAAGTTGTAATTATGTTAAGGGCTAACTAGGGATGGACCAGATATCCGGTGTGTGTGTGTTAAGCGACCAAGAATTTGAAACTTAACTTTGAGAAAGTCAAATAATAAATCACGTGATCAATGATTCATAAAGATGCAATAGAATTCTTATTTATCTGATTCCCAGTTTTTATTTCTGAAATATTTTAAGAGCCTCATGGGTATCTCTGCTACATTAGCAATTTAAGTTTACAATTGGTCAAAATTTAATACAGAAATTATATATGAAGCTGTGCATTTGAATCCCTTCTCATGCATGGTTACATGAGGGGTACATCTGAAAGACATGATGATGACTATTTTTATTAAGTTAAAAATTTAAACCACAGGTCTCTTGGTTATTCCGCTAATGAATAATAGCCTTCTGAAATGTTTAGACAGAAACTTGAAAATTTGAATCTGAAAATTAAAGTATTCAACCAACTGCAAAGAAAAAGAAAATACTTTATCAGAGAAGGTAACTTCATAAAAGTACCATAGAAGTGGGAATAAGGAGAATAATGCTACCTTGAGGAACTCAACACTCAATTTCATCGGCCTATTACGTAGTCTGATCTAGTTATAGCTGTATTTTTCTATTTTGCTAATTGAAGTGATAGGTGGAAAAACAAATTTTATTTCGTTTCTAAAACATTTTATTCAAAACACTGGGTAACAGCCAAAAAATCGTCAGGGGTTTCTCAGCATATTTAGACTAATTTTGGTGTTCTGAGTCCAAAAATCACCTTGGTTTTGCTCTATCAGGTCAACTTTTTGAGATACAGCCATAGGCCTACCTGACGAGCTATACATATGATAATTATCATATGTATAGCTCGTCAGGTAGACCTATGGCTGTATCTCAAAAAGTTGACCTGATAGAGCAAAACCAAGGTGATTTTTGGACTCAGAACACCAAAATTAGTCTAAATATGCTGAGGTTTTGAGTTCAATCCTATATTTCTGGAAGAATATAGCGAATTATTCATATATAAATGGTTGCTTCTGATGTGTTTCTGTTTCAAAATGACTAATTGACCTTTTTTCTTTCTTTTCAGAGTATTGATATGGCTTCAGCGCGACGGTCATGCAGGAATAATCCTGACTTTTTCTGCTACATCTGCGGAGAATACACGCTGGCAATGCACAGGAAGGGCATCACAAGCTTTGTGAAGCGCGCCTACCAGGCTTACTTTCAAGTCAAGCTGGGTGACCAAGATAAGTCCTGGGCACCGCACACGGTGTGCAAGACGTGCGTGGAATATCTCCGGCGGTGGACGAAGGGCACGAAAACGTCACTGAAGTTTGGGATTCCGATGGTTTGGAGGGAGCCGTCTGACCATGAATCGGATTGTTACTTCTGCGCCATCGATACTACTGGCATCAACCGGAAGAATCGGAGCAGCCTCCAGTACCCCGACCTTCCATCTGCCCGCCGTCCAGTTGCTCACTGCGAAGAACTTCCTGTACCAGCGTGCAGAGAGCTTCCTGACAGCGACGACGAGGCCACCACTGCATATGAGGGAGGAGATACAGATGAGGAGTATGGAACACAAGATGGTCCGCAGCCCTTTTCACAATGTGAGCTTAATGATCTGGTTCGGGAACTCAGCTTGTCGAAGACTTCCGCCGAGCTGTTGGCCTCCAGACTCAAAGAGAAAAATCTACTCGGTGACGACGCGCGTATCACGTTCTTTCGTAGAAGGCATCAGGACTACATGGGCTACTTCTGCGAGGAGGAAGACCTCGTGTACTGCCGAGATGTCGCCGGTCTTCTTGCTAAACTCGGCGCTCCTCAATATGATCCGAGAGATTGGCGACTCTTCATAGACAGTAGCAAGCGCTCTTTGAAGAGTGTGCTCATACACAACGGGAACGAGTTCGCCTCAATTCCTCTTGCGCACTCCACAACTCTCAAAGAGAAATATGAAGCAGTCAAGTACGTGCTCGACAAAATCCAATATCAGCAGCACCAATGGATCATCTGCGTCGACCTTAAGATGGTGAACTTTCTACTTGGTCAGCAGTCCGGGTACACAAAGTACCCATGCTTTATATGTAAGTGGGACAGTCGAGACAGAGCCCAGCACTATGTGAAGAAAGAGTGGCCGGCGCGAGAGCAGTTAGTACCTGGGGGGAACAAGAAGGCAGCAAACTACGGCACACTCATCAACAGCATGATAAAGAACTTCCAAAACCTCGGGTGTTTGATGAGTATAAAGATGCATTTCCTGTTCTCACACATGGAGAGGTTTCCTGAAAACCTTGGTGCGGTCAGCGACGAGCAGGGAGAAAGGTTCCATCAGGACATGCGTCAAATGGAGGAGAGGTACCAGGGGAGGTGGGACGCAGTCATGCTCGCGGACTACTGCTGGTCGCTGAAGAGAGACAACCCAGCAGCTGCTCACACACGGAAATCGAGGAAACGGGGATTTACGCCGTGAAATCTGAACTTTTGTGTCACGTAACGCTCATGTACATGTATTAAACTTATCAAATGTAATCGAGTATATAATAAATGAATGTATTTGGATACGTTGACTTTTATTTACCCAGGAAGACGGCAAAACCGAATGTTTATGATCCTCAGGAATTGGGTTTTTGGACGAAAAATAGTTTTTTTCTTAAATGTCTGTAGCGAACAAACCAGACCTGATTGAAAAAAACAAAGGTCATTTTCGGACTCAGCGCATCTCAAATAGTCTAATTCCACTGGAAAACCCTGGACGATTTTCCAAAAAAATTTTTTTGTTACCCAGTGAAATCATTTATTTCATTACCAATGGTTTTTAGTTAAAACTATTTTTTTATATATACTAACTAAATTAACATTTTTGTTTGTGAATTATTATTATTATTATTATTATTATTATTATTATTATCATCATCATTTTTATTATCATTATTATTATCATCAATTATTAAATTATACATTAAAAAAAAAAAATCTTATATTTTTATTACAAAAAAATTTGCAATGACTTATACTCGGACTCGGCCATAAAAAGTGGACTCTGTACACAACTGTGAATAATAACTGAGGAAAAAAGGAGAAAGATTTTCTTGGAAATTTTGCTGATCGATTTCAGACGACTTCACGAGAAACAAAATAAAAAAATAAAATAAAATAAATAAAATAAAAAAAAGCTTCTTTCATTTCAAGTGAAAAAATATTAATTGTTTATTATTCCACGAAAAAGAATTTCAATTTCCTGTCTCACGATATATATATATATATATATATATATATATATATATATATATATATATATATATATATATATATATATATATATATATATATATATATATATATATATATATATATAT
>SEYY01019150.1:55000-70000 GCA_009176605.1 Armadillidium nasatum | reverse complement strand
ATAAGATAATTTATTTTCAAGTACATTCGACAAAAATACAAACACACACACACATACATAATAATAATAATAATAATAATAATAATAATAATAATAATAATAATAATAATAATAATAAGCAAGTACCACACTAAGAAAGGTCATTTATTTACTTATCAATCAGACATCAAAAAGGTTAACAGGCTATATGTATAAAAACGCGCACGACCACTCGTATGCGCCTGTGCGTGTGTGTATGTGTGTGTTTCTGACTGCGCGCGCGCTAAGAGGCAAAGGGAAGGGAGATGACAAAAGAAGATTAGGATGTTAAAACATGGATGAATGGCTAAGAACGGGTGTATCCTCATCCTGACTTTCTATAACGATATATATATATATATATATATATATATATATATATATATATATATATATATATATATATATATATATATATATATATAAAGAAAGAAAGAGCGGCTCATTCACCTTATATTAAGGCACCCCTTTACTGCTGCTTCCGACGCTGACAACGAAGAGCAGCAGAGAAAACGGACGGTCTTTTTCGTATAACTTTTTTTTAATACATCAAAGGAAGGGGAACGGAAGACATTCTGAAACGAAAGACCCATCACATACAGCGGGGAAGGGGGCCATCAAAATGCACGCTCGTAAATGAGTCGGTTGGGTGAGAGACATAGTGATAGATAGGAGTAAAAGAGACTAGAGAAAAGAGAATGGAGAGAGAGAAAAGAGAGAGAGGGGACAGAAAAAACATATATAAACAAACGAGAGAGAGAGAGAGAGAGAGAGAGAGAGAGAGAGAGAGAGAGAGAGAGAGAGAGAGAGAGAGAGAGAGAGAGAGAGAGAGAGAGAGAGAGAGAGAGAGAGAGAGAGAGAGAGAGAGAGAGAGAGAGAGAGAGAGATTGTTAACAAAGGAACGCTTTTAGCGAAATTGATGATGATCTTCATCCATATTATTTATTTTACTAATTCTTCGTTTTCTTTTCGTTTTTAGAAAAAAAAAATTTTAATTCCGTAACCCCTCATCCTTCGTCTTTAGAATCCTATCCTAACCATCCCTTCCCTCCCTTCATCTACGTCACTCTTTTTCCAAATATGGAAAATACGCCCATTTTATATCAACAGATGAAAGGGAGGCTCAAATTTTATTTCAAATACTTAATCACAACTCTTAATTATTTAACAGAATCGTTATTAATAACGAGTTCTTTCTCTTTTAAAAAATGGTGGTGAAACAGATAAAAAAAAAAAAAAAAAAAAAAAAAAAAAAAAAGAAGAAACAGAAAATAGATTAAAAAAAAAAAAAAAAGAGGCAAACAGTTTTTTTTGTTTCAACTAAATATTTTTTATCCTTAAAACATATATATTTATTCTTCACCCATTTTTATATATATATATATATATATATATATATATATATATATATATATATATATATATATATATATATATATATATATATATATATATATATATATATATATATATATATATATATATATATATATTAAAAGGTGTTTGTGTTTGTAGGATTACACCCATGCATAAAAAAAAGGTGCATGTGTGTCTGTGTAGGATTACACCCATGCATGTCTAATTCCTGATATTCGATAGGAAGATCAAATGTATTTTTATTTTTTATTTTAAAAAAACATTACAAATTTAAAGAATAAAATTGCCCTTCATTGTTCTGACCTTCAAAATTTGTAACAAAAACAGCAAAAACAACAACAACAACAATAAAAAAAATAATAATAATAATAATAATAATAATAATAATAATAATAACAATAATAAATCATTCTCTTTCCCATTCTTCCTGTGATGATGATGATAAAGATTGTTGCAACACAAAACCCCAAAAAGTTATTAAAAAAACAAAAAAAAACAGCAATTTCCTCTAGTTGAGATTACACCAAACTTTAAATTCCTTTACAACCAAAAATGAGATAGACTATGACTAAGCCTTAACAACAACAACAATAACGTTGAAGGAGATACTATACAACAACTCCGAAAGACGAAAACTGCATTAGAAAATCCTCAAAAAGAGATTTGAATCCACTCAAACTTCCCAACAAAGCTAAGAAATTAACCGGCAGTTGCCAACAAACTATGAAACCACAATTACTACAAAATATTCTATAATTAAATAATATTGATTACTCATCTTCTAATTTCATGTAACAACACCCATCTTCATGGGAAAGAAAGGGGGGGTAGGGGGATATTGCAAGGGGAAAATGAACGAGGGAATTCTTTAAAAGGGGAAGTGGCTGGTTTTCTTCTCATAGACAAAAGGAGGAGAAGGGGGGGGGGGTTAAATCGATCAAGCATATATCAAGGTGGGAAACGAGAAGGGGGAGTGTAACATGTAAGGCAGATTTACCGATTTTAAAATTATTATAATCTGTATAAAAAAAAAAAAACAAAAAAAAAACAACAACAACAAAAAACCCAAGAGCTTTGTACAATCCCTTAATTTACTTTCAAAATGAAAACGTTCAAAACTCCTAACCAATTAAGCCAATCAGTAAGGCTTCAATAAAGTAATTTTACAGGTTTATTGAACCATTAAACTGAATTAGTAACCACTCAATGTTATTTTTCGGTCAATATCTCCATAATTAGCACTAACAAACCTCTTTCTTCTCTTTCATAACACGAATCCTTAAAAAAAAAAAAAAAAAAAATACACGCAATAATGCAAACTCAACCTCAATACGCCTCTGCAAAATCTAAATAAAAACCCACACGCAGGCAAAAACTTGCCCTCCCTAGTTCCCTCTCCTCCCCTCCAAAGCAATTTTAGCGATAGGGCCGCTCCATTTTCACTAATCACTTATTAACCATATCGATTTTAGATAATATTCGCCATACCACCCGACAAATATGGTTCCGAGAAACCATTTCATTAAGTAATTGCCACCATAGCGGGTCACCAAAATCATAGCTATTCAATGATAATTTAATATACGATAATAATAATAATAAATTTGCATGCAACTTTGAATGTCAGCTCAATATGAGTCTGTCAAATGAGAGTAGGCAACAATATAGAAAGCAATATGACAGATAAAAATCAAGATACTATCTGAATAGAAGAAGAACAGTCAAATATAATGAGAAACATGCCGAAATCATCTAGAAAAAAAAAAAAATCGAAAATATTAAATAATAAAGTTAGAAAGAAGAAACACACAACACCAAAAATAAAATCGAAATTAACAAATGCACTCACACTTTCAAACCAGATATTAATAAACAGGATGTACAGTCGTGAACAGAAGTTCGTTCCTATTAAGCTGGAAATAAATATTTATATAAAATGGAGATCATTTCAGGTTCAGCCAATCACAGTTCAATTAAGCCCCGCTCAATGTTTTTATTTTCTTTTTATTCAAAATAGAGCTTTTATGACATGATTTCCATTTTATGTAAATATTTATTTCCAGCCTAATAGGAACGAACTTTTGTTCACGACTGTACATACAATCTTTGTGTGTATGTGTGTGTGTGTGTGTGAAAGCATGCCTAAGCTCATATGGAATGTGATTGATAACCAGTAATTTAAGTCTCATGGTAAACGCACACGCACGGGTACACTTACACACACACACACACACACTCAAAAAAACTAATTCTGAATTCAATGCAGTCGCAAACACCTATAAATCTATGCAATTTTCAAACGATTTTTAGAGACGTTAAATTTAAACGAACAATAATAATAATAATAATAATAATAATAATAATAATAATAATAATAATAATCAGTGAGTCGTAAAAAAAGTTAACATGAATGTTGTCATTGAAATGAGATTTAATTTATGAATAGCATCATCACATCAAATGTTTACAATCGACTTCCCATTACAATGCAATCTTTTAAACATCAAAAATACATTTAAACAAATTGTTTCTTTTATTTTTTATCTTTGAAACCCCATTAAGTCTTAATGACACACACACACACACACACACTATATATATATATATATATATATATATATATATATATATATATATATATATATATATATATATATATATATATATATATATATATATATATATATATATATATATATATATATATATATAAACGAAGTGTTTCAGAACCGCTTGGTCAAACTTGGACCTGTCATTGTGCAGATCTCAACTATGAGAAAAGTCTCCACGAACAAGAATCCCAAAATGCAGTTTAAAGTTAGTAGCTCTATATTCGTACCAATTCTAGAACTGGAAAGCCACATGGTATGAAAGTACAATGTTAGTTAACCTATGGCGGGATAGCTATGAATGCAAACATACAAGACATGAAATGTGTCGTACGACCGTATGTATACCTTTGTGTAATATCACCAACAATACGAGTAAGTTACAATATAAATTTTGAAAGGGACAAAGAATAAAGTAATCCTACGACACGCTTCGTGCAGAACTAGTACACGTAAATTATCAGTAATGTCTAAACTACCCGTGTGTTTACCGCTCTCTGACATACGATCTCATGGTACGGAGCACACATCCGAGGAATTGACTGATATGCATTGCGTATGGACAAGAGAATGTGAATTTGAATTTGGCTCGTCGGTTGTATAAGGAAACCTCCTCTACTCGATATCCGGCGAGCGAGGTAAACGGCAATTTATCATAGTCTCGGAGAGTGTGATACCTTTCGCTGGACTTTCGTGATGATGCTCCGCCACACTTTAATCTGGTTGACAGACTGTATCTTGAAGATACGTTTTCAAGCCGATGGGTTGATAAAGGCGGGATGATTGCGTGGCTCGCACGCTCTCATCACTGCAACCGTTGGACTACTTTTTTGGGAGGACCAATTTTTTTTTATTTCACCTCATGTGGGCAAAAGGCCAGAAGCCTACTAAAATTTCCACCAGAGTTAAAAAAAAAAAAAAAAAAAAAAAAAAAAGGAAATCTGATCAAGTTAAAGGCCGACATGTCCCGATAAAAAAAAAACAGCGTTTGAAGGTGTGCAAGTCATAGGAAATTGGGAAAATAGTTAAAGGGAAAATGTTCCAAACTTTATTGTTAAGAGTTCACGTAAGATTGAGCATAGCTAAGTCTGGGGTCAGAGAGTTGGACAGAGAAAGGATGAGATTGTGTAAAAAGACGTGTCGCACGAGTCATTCTCAATGGAGGAGGTATGCGACGGGAGATTTCAGAAGAGCAGTGTCCATTGTAATAGCGATAGTATAGAGAGTGACGCAACAATTCGACTGGCAGAAAGAGACTGGAGAGAATTACAACTTGAGTATGCAACTTCATTTCCCACCTTGCGACGTTTTTCGAGACCGTATAAACCAAACTTTCGACGTACGCACTGAACACTCCCCGAATCCTAGTGAGTGTTCATCAGTCTATACTCCAAAGTACTACGATGTGAGGCGTGTATTACTGTGCCAGATTAACATTTCGAGCATCTCTTCTAAAATGTATAATATTTAAATTCTGGGAAAATCCCCTTTTTGGCAACAAATCTTGCCCCCACTGTCTCTTTTATTTGACGAAATAATGTATGGTATATTACATAAACTGTGGTGTTTGCACTCCTTATGTGTACTTGTTTGTACTACACTTCCTTATCGTTGTCTATACACTGCAATATATATATAAAGTCCTTTCACAGCTTCCGGCGATAGGTCAACTGCCATTATACACTTTGTACAATGTAGCACTTCTCCTCTTAAGTTCGTACTAAATTTGAGTCTAACTTTTGAACTGCACATCACATTTTGAGTCTTACGTTCTCAGAAAATATTTCCCTTGTTGGGGTTTGTATAACCATATGTTCAAATATGGACAAGCAGATCTGAAACTAACTAACTAACTAACTAACTAACTAACTAACTAACTAACTAACTAACTAACTAACTAACTAACTAACTAACTAACTAACTAACTAACTAACTAACTAACTAACTAACTAACTAACTAACTAACTAACTAACTAACTAACTAACTAACTAACTAACTAACTAACTAACTAACTAACTAACTAACTATTAATTTACTAACTAAACCTACAATTAATGTAACTAACTAACTAATAACTAACTAACTAACTAACTAACTAACTAACTAACTAACTAACTAACTAACTAACTAACTAACTAACTAACTAACTAACTAACTAACTAACTAACTAACTAACTAACTAACTAACTAAACTAACTAACTAACTAACTAACTAACTAATATATATATATATATATATATATATATATATATATATATATATATATATATATATATATATATATATATATATATATATATATATATATTTTTTTTTTTTTTTTTTTTAAGGATCTCTCTCTCTCTCTCTCTCTCTATATATATATATATATATATATATATATATATATATATATATATATATATATATATATATATATATATATATATATATATATATATATATATATATATATATATATATATATATATATATATATATATATAAACAATTAAAAAGTTAATAAAAAAACATAAATAAAGTGCATTTCAAGTTATTTAAAATACTGATATTAGATATTAAGTTTAAAAAAAAAAAAAAATCAATACCACATACAAGAAATCACTATAGAGGGAAAATCAAATAGTCCGACCAATAAAATCCGGGTTATAGAACCAGTTTGAAAAAAAAGGTACCATACAAATTAGCTTTGAATTTAATAATAATAAAAAAAAAATATTTTTGTAAAAATGTTAACAAGAGTGGTGGAACTGCGTAATGACCTCTAAAGGATATTGATAGAACACCAATATATAACATTAGGATAAAGTCTTTTCAGTTGAAATAAGTACAATAGTACTCAAGACTTGGATATGACACACTCAAAAGATAGGAGGAAAAGTCTGATAAATAAAGTACTCCGTACTTTGTATAACTGTAGTGAAATTATAAATTTGGAATGAAGATTTTTAAGTGAAGTAACCAATGTAAGAAATTCTAACTTCAATAGTTATTCAAATGATAGTTACGATGCTAGATTTTCAAAACAATATATATATATATATATATATATATATATATATATATATATATATATATATATATATATATATATATATATATATATATATATATATATATATATATATATATATATATATATATATATATTATATATATATTTATATTTTAACAGCTCAAGGTTCAAAGTTCACGGTCTAATTTAATCTCAAAATAATAATAATAATAAATCGCAAATAATAATAATAATAATAATAATAATAATAATAATAATAATAATAGATACAAGTAAATTTGATAAGATAAATCTGAAGTGCTTAGGATAATCCGAATTATCATTATTTTTGTTTAAATGTGTAAGGGAAAAATTGAGCTCTAGTTTGGGCAAAAAATGAAATAACCCCCTCCCCCTTGCCCATTCTACCTTCAAACTTAAATAAAGATTTGCAATACTATAAAGTCAATTACTAATATTGGCTTTATTCACATCTGAATCAGCGACATATCCGCTTTAGACTTTGCCTGGTAACAAGAACAAACAAAAGTTACGACAAAAACAAATGGATAGATTTGTTTTACAAGTGTCAAAATGTTGCAGTCAAAACATTATTATTTATCTCGCATCTTGAGCACAGATTACGAATAAAAGTGCCAATTTTTTAAACTTCAGAACAAAAATCCATATTTGTGTTCGGATTATTTTTTTTGTTGAAAAGTGTGTACGAAGAGGATGCTGCAACATTTCCCTAGCGGTAGTCTTAGAAGAAAAAAATAAAAATAAAAATAAAAATAAAAAAAAAGAAAAGAAAAAAAATATATATATATATCTGAATTTTAAAGTAGGCGCATGTGCATACATTGCAGAACAAGTCAAATAACAGCCTACTGCTCTTCTAGAAATAAATGTAATATAACAGTAACAGACAAGTCAGTCAAGTAGTAACGCTTCTGATGAATATCAAACACATGGGACATGAGAAAACATTTGAACAAAAACTACTGTTATATATTAATTAAATATTAAATAAATGCTTCAAGATATTAATCGACATATATATAATATATATATATATATATATATATATATATATATATATATATATATATATATATATATATATATATATATATATATATATATATATATATATATATGTGTAATGTGTGTGTGTGTGTGTGTGTGTGTGTAAGCGCACGCGCTCTCTCGTCCTAATAATTAAAGTGAATAGTCAGACGGGGTCAATTTTTCTCGTACTTTTTTTTTTTTTTTTTTTTTAGAAAATACGCACACACAATGCAGCTCTCACTAGCTCGTTCACACTCGCGCGCGCACACACATTCACCTGTTCATTCCGTTAAGTGTACATTTAACTGATCATTCTCTTTGTTTTAGATTTCAAAGAAAGAAAGGAAGACGAAAGAAAGGAAGACAAAAAAAAAGTATCTTGAAACAAGTTTTCGGCTCGTCATTACACCCCTCCACCCACCCACATAAACCCAATTTAATTAAGATAACCGTAATCAGACCCCCTCCCCCCTAAATCCCTATTTAAGATAACCGTAGTCAATCTGTTGGATCCCTACTCTTCGTTAGGTTGTCTTTTGTATATCCTGATTACAGGTGTAAATTGGGTTGTGACCTTTGCTTTTAAGATTATTATTATTACAAAAACCGTAATGCTGTTCAACAATAAAAATTAAAACACTTACTTTTAACCTGTTGTTCTCCATCTTGAGGGCGGCAATTTCTTGTTTTTTGCTTTCGTTGTTTTTAATCAAGTCCGAGACCATCTTCTCAAGGTCATTCTTCTTTTCGATGAAGGCCTCGTCATGTGAATTTACCAACATAGACGCAGGAACGAGCGAGCATTCCTCACTAGCGGCT
Source organism: Armadillidium nasatum (assembly GCA_009176605.1). NCBI lineage: Eukaryota > Metazoa > Arthropoda > Malacostraca > Isopoda > Armadillidiidae > Armadillidium > Armadillidium nasatum. The sequence continues at coordinate 61,109 of SEYY01019150.1, read as the reverse complement.
GCAGTAGTTGTAATTGTTGTTGAAATGGCGGTAGTATCTAGTGACGAAGCTACTTCAAAGACTTCGTGGGAAGGGGCTTCAGGTATTGGATCCGTCGGATAAAAAACAGTTGTGTGTTTGGTGGCGGATGCTTCTAACTCTTGAGGAATATCATCTACGGCATTGTCAGTAGCCATTTTTTTATATTTCCCTTTCGACTTTTTCTCTTCCTTCACCGTTGGCAATTGACCTTCGGAAAAGACAGGAAACCCGCGTTTTACCTTACCACCGTCAGCCCCTCCCGCAGATGATCCACCTCCTTTACTACCGCTATTCGAACTTTGTCCGCTGCTCGAACCACTGTGGTCCTTTGAGATTCTACGAAATAAATGTTTAAGTTTTAGTGACATCATGAATGTATAGCTGTAACTTATCCTTAAAAAATTAAGTTTCAAAAAAGCACAAAAAATATTGAAACTTTTAAGTCCAAGTTTCAAGGTTAATCTCAATTAGGTCAAATAGGTGTTAACTAGAATTCTGTAGAAGAAATTCTAAGTATCGGATACAATCCACAATTATCCACTAGGTTATTATTTAATTCTTTGTTACCAATAATTTCACTCTATTATTATTATCACCATATGATTTAGGTTTAACAAGCCAATTAATTTTATCAGTTTCCAATTTAATTCGTAAAGATATATTCAAAGAAATTTTTAAATAAAGTCAATTATAACCAAAAAGTTCAAATATTCTCTCTCCACGAATTCTAAAAGGATTAAATAACTTCCACACTAACTCGCACCGCCAAAGAACAAGAACCACTGACAACCACACAACGGATTGTCAGCTGCCTACAGAGTTGCCAGGTCACGTATTAAAATATAATAAAAGTAAATAAGCAAAAAATTAGCCGAAAAGTAAAAGCAAATCTGTAAAAAAAATTATAATAAATAAATCAACAAATTATACTTTTATACACCTTTGAAATATAAAACTCAATAAATTTTATCTAAACTTATCAAGATAAACTAGGTCGAATATAAATAAATATTTAAAAGACAAGTTCTCGCCCTGAAGAAAGCTGATGACGTAAAAAAGTTGCCAAATGTTACAACAAAATACAATTAAGGTTATTTTTCCCCCGTTTTATTTTCTTTTCATGCGAGACTCTTCGTACTACAAAAAGCGGCTTTCTAATGCCGTAAATAAAAAAAATAAAAAAGCCGGTATTTATTAATGAGAACTATATAAAGAAAATCTTTAGGAAGTGCATTTTATCCTTAACACTATATATATATATATATATATATATATATATATATAATATATATATATATATATATATATATATATATATATATATATATATACTATATATATATATATATATATATATATATATATATATATATATATATATATATATATATATATATATATATATATATATATATATATATATATATATATATATATATATATATATATATATATATATATATATATATATATATATATATATATATATATATATATATATATATATATATATATATATATATATATATATATATATATATATATATATATATATATATATATATATATATATTATATATATATATATATATATATATATATATATATATATATATATATATATAATATATATATATATATATATATATATATATATATATATATATATATATATATATATATATATATATATATATATATATATATATATATATATATATATATATATATATACTATCTATATTTGATAAAATATATATATAATATTATATATTATATTATAATTTATAATATATATATATATATATATATATATATATATATATATATATATATATATATATATATATATATATATATATATATATATATATGATTTTTGTTAAGCAGATTTCTGGTCTTTTGATTTTGGTATATCGATATTTCTATTGCTTAAAAATAATCAATAATTAACCAATGCTTGGAATAACAATCGCTATTAATTAATTATATAGGTTGTTTTAGGTTAGGTCTGGGTTGGTTAGCTTAGATTAGATTAGGTTAGTTATAGTTATATTATTACTTTATATAATAAATTATAGTCTTTAGCTACTGATAAATCGAACTATCGCTATGTCATTAGTAATGGTAATAATACATTAAATAAAATAACCAAAAATTCTGCTTAACCTTCATATATATATATATATATATATATATATATATATATATATATATATATATATATATATATATATATATATATATATATATATATATATATATATATATATATAACTATGGAACTTACAAGCTTATTTATTGCTAGAACATATTGCTCACAACATCCTAAAGTTAATACTGCAATTATATGAGTACGTTTTAGAACCAATATGTATTATCCTTTTTTATCGTTAAGCAGGAAACCACGATTAAAAACAATTCTATAAAATATTAGATCACTATTAAATATATCCTGTTTATATACATACGCATATATATATATATATATATATATATATATATATATATATATATATATATATATATATATATATATATATATATATATATATATATATATATATATATATATATATAACAGGAGTGCTAAACGTTTTGTAAATTGTAGGTAAACTTTAAAAGTTAATACATGTAGTTAATACAAAGACTTGATATCATTATATCGCTTTTAGGCTCAAATAAAAAAAAAATTAAAAAATAAAAATTAAAAAAAAAAAAACACCTAAGGTAGATAAAATTTATCAAGTAGTAAAAAATAAATAAATACAAAACTTTATAACGTTATAACGGTGTTTGTTTCATGCCCTTTAAGGTCGACTTAAAAATAATATTTTTTTCATAGTTGTTTCTGACTTCGATTCAATGTAAAAACTTTGTTATGTAAACAACGGGTTCGTTTCACAAAAAAAATAAGAAATAAAAAAAAAGCCGCAACTAACAGCGTTTCTAAACAAATTTTATCTAAATACAATAACAATGAAAAAAAATAAATAAAAGAGAATCTACACTACCAAGTTTTTAGAAAGCTTTGAGTTTGCGAGCCACATGTGAATTTTGAACCATACGTTGAGCAAATCTGCTACATACCTAATCATGATGAGCTACCTTAATGAAACGTACTGCTTCTTTCAATTTTAATAAAATAATAAATAAATAAATAAATAAAACTACATAAATTAACCATCCCAGGTTCTCTCGTTATCCTATAAGTCATCCTATCTGATAAACTCAAAATATACATAAAAGAAATATAGTACTGTTGTGCTTACGTACATTTGATTGTGTTTACACATTTACAGGTTTTCATATATGTATGTTATATATCTTTTTTTATGTGAATCATTTTATAGTGTTATTTATTATCATTTATTTGTTAATTGCAGAAATCTTGAAAATAATGGCCTTGTTTGCTGATTATATAGGTTTTCAAATTAATTATAATTTATTCAATATGTTATTAAATCCATGATTAGTTGTTAAATTTAAGTAAACTTCAACAAATTATGCTATCTTCGTTCCTTTAAATTTTATTCATCCCAGAAGAAATCAATATCGTATTAACTTACAATAATCAAGTAAATATCAACTAATGCCCAACCGATATTCATGAACCTGAAAAACTGTAACTTTTCGTAAACAATAATACACAGTGTATTATGAGTGTAGCATGGAAAATATATCAGAAAAGGGAAGAAAAGTTTCAAGTTTGATGGTCTGAATTGAGAGTTTCGAAGCCATAATTGTACTGAAAATTATGCTCAAAATCAGGAACAGCAAAAATGAAGGAAACTGTGTTTTTGGAGCACCTTAAAAACACGTTTTCTTTACTGCTTTTAGAAACACAAGAAAAATTAAAGGTCACTTACTAAAAAGGCCACTCTCCTCATATATATATATATATATATATATATATATATATATATATATATATATATATATATATATATATATATATATATATATATATATATATAATATATATATATATATATATATATATATTAGGGATGGAGCGATACCAAAATTTTTGCCGATACTACTACCGATACCGATACTTTACTCTTATCCAAAAATTTGCCGATACCTATCGGAAAATATGCCGATACTTGCCGATACCGATACCGATACTTCACTCCATCCCTAATATATATATATATATATATATATATATATATATATATATATATATATATATATATATATATATATATATATCATTAAATTTTAGAAAGTTAAGCACATATATGTTGCTTCCGTTTCTTTTTATATATATATATATTATATATATATATATATATATATATATATATATATATATATATATATATATATATATATATATATATATATATATATATATATATATATATATATATATTACTGATGCAATAATCAATCGTTATAGTTATCGGCAATACAGATTAAATATCGGATTTTACACCGATTAATCAACCAGCAGCAATCGGCCAATCAATTGACATCGGCAGGTTTATTATTATGGAATGTTCGGTCGGAATAATTTTTAAAAAGAATTCAATCCTAAATCTACCTAAGTCTAATTTTATTTAGAGGTAATTAGCCTCAATAGATTGTTTTTTTATTCAGGTATTAATTTTTTTTTAATAAAATATAATTCATTCACTAAAAAAAAAAAAAAAAAATAAAAAAAAAAAAAAAAAAAAAAAAAAAAAAAAAAAAAAAAAAAAAATATATATAATATATATATATATATATATATATATATATATATATATATATATATATATATATATATATATATATATATATATATATATATATATATATATATATATATATATTACAGATATTTACGCGCAAATATTATTATTATTATTACATTTCTTATTAATAAGGATAATAAGTCAAAGTTACAAAGCCCCAAATTATAAAGACTTGTCTTTTTGTTTCTTTGTCTCCTCACAAACATTAGTACAACACAGAAGAACAAATACGTTTCTTAACCATTTTGTCAACCATGATTTTTTTTGGTGCGTGGTTGTGGGTGGGGGTGGGGGGGGGGAATTTCCATCTCTTCGAAACGTGACATTCTTCACGCAAGGAAGAGGAATCTTTCATATAAAGATCAAGAAAAATTCTCGGACTTTCCAAATTTGCATAGTTTCTTCAACAACGTTCAATACTTATGCGCATCCAAAGAATATTCTCAGTTATGTACGACATTTTAATGTATATATATATATATTATATATATATATATATATATATATATATATATATATATATATATATATATATATATATATATATATATAATATATATATATATATATATATATATATATATATATATATATAATTAAATCCTTCACGATTTTTATTTTTTAGTTCATTTACTTTTACAAGTCACCTCTTAACTAATACATTTCCACCAATGGTATGTGGTTTATTTATTAATACCAGCAAGTACGTTCTGTCACCTTCAAAAATAGGAATTCTGTTAGGTAACTTAGCAACAATATAAAATTATCTTTTTCCTTGAAGTAAGTCTGATGATACCAAATTCCAAAAATAAGGAAGACTCGGTGTTACTTGAATATCATAAGACTAAAGAGCTTGAATTGGTAGACGAAACGCCGTGTGGAAACGTTCATTTTTTTAAACCAAGTCTTATAGTGTATTTTCATAGTATACTTCCACCTCTTTAAAAGTCCTGCAAAATAATTTATATTTACTAATGTGCTTTAATCAGTGTAGGCAATAGATGAAAATGCAACTCTGGTACACCTCCCCCCCCCCAAAAAAAAAACACAGACGCATCTGGGTTCTCTACTTTTCTTCAGTAAATTAAACTGTTTGTTTTGATAGTATACATCAAAATTTGATCCCCGGTTATAAAATGACTCAAAAATCTTTCGTACTGCTTTTCAACATAAACACATAGTTGCTAAAAAAGTTAAAAACGAACTCATTCTTCTCATTTTCTTAAAAAAACAGCACCCATCTTGAAGTATCTATGACGGGTCTCCATTAACCTTTTCATTCAAAATGATGGTGTTAATGCCTGTTTGTAGCAGTGTAGACCATATACTGGACTTCGCCAATT
>SEYY01019150.1:45000-52500 GCA_009176605.1 Armadillidium nasatum | reverse complement strand
CAATCTTTATACAATAATCTGAGAGTCTAGAAAATTTTTTTTTAGATATGTACTAGTGTTGACTAGATAAAAGTCCACAATTTTAACGCATTAATTATGTAGGTGTTACAATAATAAAAAAAAAATATTAAAGAATTTACTTCACATCAATAGGAAGAAGTAAGAAAGTGGTCATAACCTCTCTTGAGCTTATCAGAGATGTCTTAAGTGTTCCCAAGATACAAATGTTCAAGATTGACTTTCAAGAGTTAAAATAATGATAAAAATCCTTTTTTTTTTTTTTTTTTTTAGATGATCCTTTATATGGATTAAAATAAACTTTCAAGAGAAAAAAAAATTATAAAGAAATTTTCACATGGAAAAATAAATTTTTTGAACGGCAGTAGTTTCTTAAAGAGCCAGTTCAATTATATCTGGAAGGCAGAGAAATATCTGCAGACATGTTCTCCCTATGAATAGTTATATATCAAGTGAAACTCAAGAGAACAATAAAACTAAAGAATTCAAATGGTTACATTCCATTTGCATTCACTCTCTGTACAATTTTATATATAAAATTCAAAATTTTTAAACCAATGGATTACCTTGAAACTGTGATAATATGGTGACTAAAAGAAAAATTAATTAAAATTAAACTAAAATTAATTTCTAATTTACAACACTTAAATATATATATAATATATATATATATATATATATATATATATATATATATATATATATATATATATATATATATATATATATATATATATATATATATATATATATATATATATATATAACATGAAATTGTCCTAAAAGAACGATTTCAACTGCTAAATCAATAGATTTAGAAAACTAGCTTTTTAAAGGCATTAAGATAAGCTAGAGGAGGTGCAAACTGAACGATCTGGCCCCTTTTCTCCACCTATATATATATACTGTTATAGTAATCAATGGGAGTGCAATTGCAAATGAAAATTTAACCATCTTTAGAGAAAACATTTCTACCGTGGCTCAAACGGTAGAGTGATTGACTCACGTGCTTGAGGGCGCCGTTCGATCCCACTTGGAGATCCTAGGTATATACTACCTAGAAAAGTTCCTATCTCAAAACAAGGCAATGCTCGTGAGATGTGAACTTTAATTAAAAAAAAATAAAAAAATAAATAAAATATGAGAAGTACGTTAAAATAAAGTATTATTTTTATTCCTTCAATCTAAATTTGACTTCCCAAATGAATTTAAATTTTCTCTCAAGTGCTACAAATTATAATTTAAAAATAAGAGATTACTCATTTTATTCTCCTACAGTAAGTCACTTTATCTGATAACAGAAAAAAAAAAGAAAGAGCATTTTAAAGGCTCCTAATTGAGAACATCCTTTAAAATTAATAAAAGCTAATTAAGGACAATAACTTAAAATTAATTTATTGCTAAACTTAATAACATGATTACTACTAATTTACTTAAATATAATAAATTACATATTCCTGTCACAACTATAAGCAAGTGTTTAACAATTGATTACTATAAATCAATTGTGCTATAATAATAATAATAATAATAATAATAATAATAATAATAATAATAATTATCTAAAAACATTTACTTTCAAATTACTAACTTATTATTAATTTTATTCAAATACTATACTGATATAAAATATTTTCATTAAATTTCATCTTTTTTTTTTAAAATTAAATTATAAGTAAGCAGAGTATTAATTTCGTGTAAGTCTCTTGAAACACACAAATAAAGTCAACTTAACACGCGACGAACCAATAACTACCTACTGTGATAATAACTATAAAGAATCAAAAGTTGAAAAACGTTTCAATACCACTAGCAAATCCATTACATTACATATAATTATCAATTTATTTTCTCTACTAAGAAAATTTGCCAATTAAATATAATAAAGAAAATCTTTAAAAACTCACCTCTGACTATTATTTTGGTCAGTTAATTTGGCAGGTGCAGAGAACTTTTTCTTTGGGTTGACAGGTGTCACGGACGATGAGGTCCTCTTGGTTGGTTGATTGGAGGACTTGCTTAAAATAGAATCTTGGTCAATGTCATTATTATAATTAGTTTTACTGTTATTGTTATTATTGTTGTTACTAATCTTCCTGCTTGAATTCTGTGCACTTGATTTAACAGGAGCTGAAATTTTTCTTCTAACAGTAACACTATCAGGCAAGGAGTCTATGCTTCCTCCAATGGCACTGAGATATATATATATATATATATATATATATATATATATATATATATATATATATATATATATATATATATATATATATATATATATATATATATATATATATATATATATATATATAATAAAATAAAAAATAATAATAGTTGGTTTTGTTTTTAAAGATGGTTTAAAACCATTTAAAATAATTAATAATAATAATAACAATAATAATAATAATAATAATAATAATAATAATAATAATAATAATAATATTAAATAATAATAATAATAATGTTTTATCAATATGTTTTCTCCCCAAATTTTAAATACTTAACATTGCAAACCCAAAATACCAACGTCGTTAAGTTTTATTAAATTCATTTTTTCATGTAAATCAAATTATTATAATTATTATTAGTAAATAATACATAATAAAACTAATATTTGAATTTAAAATATGTACAATTTGCATTCTAAATTTATTCACTGAAGGAATTTATTAATTTGAAATATAAGATATTAATATTGTTATACTGCTGATACCTGGACATAATGTTTTCTGTTCATACATATATGAACAAGTTAACAATCCACATGTATCACAATTTCAAAATAGAAAAAAATATATGTAAATAATTATATTTTTTAATGGTATTCATAAGCTTCCAAATGTATCTCTAACCTGCTGATATAAAAATATATTAAATTTTACTTTCCAGTTGTACGAATGTCTTCTTTGTAACTTTTGATATTTCAAAGAATATTTTGCTATTGAAATAACTACACAGGTATTTACAGACAGAGTCTGGCACAAAACCTTTTCAAATTTAACATGTTAAAATTTTTGTCCTCTATTTGTGATCTTATTTTATAAATTTCATCTAGTTCTGTTGTAGCTATAGAAAAAGGACATCATTTCATTTTTTTTAAAATATCTTAATAGAGATGCTCCATATGACTGTCCTATGTATAATTTCCCTGTTCATCGACGATATTTTGTACTTTCTCACAAACCCACTCTTATACCAACGATCGATCCCCTTCTGCACTATTTTTCGATTTCAAAAGCAAAAAAATCCAGCACTTTTCTAACGTCGTGTACTCAAAAAAAATGCTTTTGACTGGCGTTCTTAAGGCACCGGTTAGAGGAGTGGAAAAAATCTGTGGGTGATATTTTCTTTCAAAGAGTGTTAGCAAAGTGGTTCGAACCACTGAAAATAATAATACCAAGAATTCAAACAGGTGGGAAGGTTATTTGGTAAAACTCTCCCCAGATTTTTCTCTTATATATATTACTGGAAAGAATATCATTTACTGCCTTAAAAGATGGAAAATCTTTCTGCCTGACAATGTTCTACACAATATCTTTCAAAACACTATTCAAACTCTTCCTATTCTTGACATTTTCTCTTCCCATAACCTAAAAAAAAGGTTATATAAATATATTGTTTCCTCATCTTATCAGGTTTGCAAGTTAAGAACTTTTATGTACTTTCACAACACTATTACTTTATCTGTTTACTCTCTATAAGGTCATCGCTTGTGCCTGCAATGCACTTTACCCATTTTAGGTATAGCATACTATCCACAAACTCTTTAAAAAATAGGTGTTTCTTTTAATTAGGTCTATATATAATTAATTTAATGTTATTCTCTCTCTTTCTTTTATTTCTATTCGACAAACTGTTACACAATAATTAAAATTAACACTGCTTAAGAATTGAAAAAGAAAGAATTATGCAATAAAATAATTGCAAAAGAAGTAAGTTTATAAAATCGAAGTGATGTAACTGATGTATTAATTTACATTCAAAACTCAAAAGAGCCAAGTTTTTCTAACCTATAAAAGCCACAAAAAATAAAATAAATAAATAAATAAATGAAGGGCTCATCTGCATAAGCCTTATAATTCAAATATTTACGCATCTCCTAGATTTAGGAAAATTACGTAAGGAATATTTGGATTTCAAATTTTCTATGTGGCCCTCCATATAACCATTTCTTGATGTTTTTTTCACCTATACCCTATAGGAATAATTGACAGAAAATTACAAAGTTAACTAAATTCACCTTATAAGCTTGGACGGGGCAGAGGCTTTCCTGGGAGAAGCTGCTACTGCTGTGTTGACTCTCGAGGGTCTAACAGGAGTACTTTTCAAAGGTCGTGTACACGAAATGCTTCTGACTGGCGTTCTTGAGGCACTGGGTAGAGGCGAGTGAGTTCCATTAATGGAAACAATCCGTGCTGAACTTTTCTTTCCAAGAGGGCTGGCTATGTGGTTCGTGCCCCTGAAAATAATAATAATAATAATAATAATAATAATAATAATAATAATAATAAAAGGCCAAATGATTCGTTATTATAAAAAATAAAAAAAAATAAACAGAAGAAAATGACTAAAAAAATAAAAAAGTACTACAACAAACTAAATTAAAAATTTTTAAATACCCCCCAAAAATAAATAAATAAATAAACAATAACTACATAAACCAATTACCTATGCGAAAAAATCCCCCTCGCGCTCATGTTGACTCGGCGAGAGAGGGGCGATAACGCCCGCAGGCGATCCAATCCCTTTGGCGAGCGCTGTAAAAAATAATAATATATATATATATATATATATATATATATATATATATATATATATATATATATATATATATATATATATATATATATATATATATATATATATATATATATATATATATATATAATGATGGTTGAATAACACAAAACTACTTACTCCAGAGTCCAGACTTGACACCATATTTTAAAACTGTATTAAAGACAAACGAATTGTAAAGGTAATAGATACACAAAAATCATTCTTCACCTCAATATATAATAACTTTGATGAATTCAAATAATTTCGATGTCTACGATATTCCTTAGCGTTTTAGTAACCTTTCAATATTAATAAGTGCTGGGTAGACGAGGCCAAACAAGGGTTGAAAGTTGTAGGTAACCAATGACAATTTTAAATTAATGATGGAATATGGCAATTTTATATTAATTGGAATAGAGTAGGAGCAGGTCACAAAATGTACAGGCACAACATCCCTGATTCTTGTTATAGATGAGTTTATACCATGAGATTTTATTATTAGTTAACGGAACTGATGAACTCTCGACAAAATTTGAGATCACACTCTCTCCTTATATACATATCCTTATTCCCTTTATCCCATATGAACATATATATATATATATATATATATATATATATATATATATATATATATATATATATATATATATATATATATATATATATATATATATATATATATATATATATATATATATATATACCATTCTCTTCCCACTCTCATGGGGTGGTGCCCGTCACAGTTCGCTCACACACACACATCCACACTCTATCTTCCTCCCTCTATCACCACTGCCCTCCATCTCACTCTGTCCTCGGCAACTCTTCCCCCCACTCAAAAAAAAAAAAAAAAAAAAAAAATCTTTCTTACCCCATCCATCTACCTCTAAATCGGATCTCATCACTTTACCCACTATCCTATCCTCATCCATTCTACACATATGCTCAATTTACCTTAATAGACGCTCTTCCGCTCTACCCACTACTCCCCTCTTTCAAACACGCACCTCCTTTATTCTTTCGTTTCTGAATCTATCTACCCTCCTTAACCCACATAAGGCCCTCAATCCTTTCATCTCAAAACCTTCTCTTTTCCTCATCTGAGCATTCATCATTCATGTTTCACACCCATACATTACACATGGTAGACACACTCTCAAACATTCTTACCCTTGTTTCCTTTGGTATTCACTTCTTCCATACCTCCCTCAACCCCCCCCCCCCATCACTCTATTCTTTATTTCCCTTTTCATCCCCCATATTTCCCTCCACCAGCATTCCCAGATATTTAATCTCTTCCATCACCTCAAATTTCTCTCCCCCTACCTCGACACCTCACCCATTCCTCCCCTCTTACTGCCTCATTCCTGCCCCCAATCTTTATCACTTCTCTTTGTTGGGTTTACCCTCAATCCCTTAGACTCACATTATCTCACGAACTCCTTCACCAACATTCTCAAGTTCTTCCCAGATTTCGCAACTAACACCAGATCATTATGAATCAACAAAACATTTACCTCCCATTCACCCTCTCCACTTCTCAACCTAACACCCTTCCCTTCCCTCTGCATCCCCGTAACACCATCCATTAGCAAATTAAACAGCCACGGCGAAATAACACACCCCTGCCTCAGTCCAACTTCCATGTTAAACCATTCCGTCAGTTCCCTCCTCATCCTCACTCTAGTTCTCCTAAAATGATTTAATCCCATTCAATAATCTACCTCTCACTCCCCCCTCCCTAAGTACTTCAAAAAATCTCCTCCTACAAACTCTATCATACGCCTTCCCCAAATTAATAAAGCATATATACCCCACTCAATCTATCTCACCAATCATTCTGCGTAAAAACCTGATCCATACATCCTCTACCCTCTCTAAAACCTCCCTGCTCCTCCTCGATTCTCTCTCTCTCTCTTGTCAATTCTTTCACTTTTGATACTAAATTTCTCCCATAGATTTTCTCTACTACACTCAAGAAACTTATCCTCCTATAATTACTACACACCATCTTATCCCCTTTCCCTTTGTATACCGGCACTATACAAGCATCTTGCCACTCCTGAGGCACTCTTCCCTCTCCCTAACACACACACTGAACATTCCAACCAATTGAACAAACAAATGAAAAAATAAATAAAAACAAAAGAGTATTTCTCTTTCAGTTATATTATAGGGAGAAAATTATATTATATATATATATATATATATATATATATATATATATATATATATATATATATATATATATATATATATATATATATATATATATATATATATATATAGCTTTGATTTTCACTTTTAACAGAGTGAAAAATATACGGTATATAAGAAAATAGTTTTTAAAATCAATAATTTTAAAGCATATCTGATAATTTTTTAATTTAAACATGATCATAAAAATAGGTTTAGATTGCAAGAAATAATAGATACAAAATATATATATATATATATATATATATATATATATATATATATATATATATATATATATATATATATATATATTATAATATATATATATATATATAGGGATATTGAGTTACCATGATATAGGTCACAGTTCAAAATTTTGGCAGAGGTTCAACAAAAAAATATTACTGAAATACCGTATTTGACGTATGAGAAAAATTAATAAAATGGACAAAATGTTGCTTTAACGCGTTTTAGGATAAAAAAAATAATATATATATACAT
>SEYY01019150.1:40000-42500 GCA_009176605.1 Armadillidium nasatum | reverse complement strand
TAATAATAATAATAATAATAAATAATAATAATAATTTTAGAGCCAATATATATAATATATATATATATATATATATATATATATATATATATATATAATATATATATATATATATATATATATATATATATATATATATAGAGAGAGAGAGAGAGAGAGAGAGAGAGAGAGAAGAGAGAGAGAGAGAGAGAGAGAGAGGCGCTGATTGAAGCTATGCAAATAACCCCATTGGATATATAATACTCCAGAGTATTAATTAAAGCTTAACCATTTCTCAACATTCAGCTGTCCTAGAGTTCGTCCTTTTCGGACTTACAGAGACTGTTTCTCTAATGTACTTTCGACTATATACTGCAGTAATTGCGAACAATTCAGAGGCACTCCTATCCCCTCCACCTTCATTTACACCTCACAGGATTACACACACACACACACATACATAGATACTTGAAATCTTATTTTTATCCACTTTGAAATTTTATATCGTTTTCCCCCCGAAGAGGCATCCAATGCATTTCGTTCACTCGTACTCATTTCATAGCTTGGGAGAAGGTGGCCTCTGTTAATGAAGTTGGTGCTGTCATTACCTTGCTGATGGCAGGTGAATGGTCTTCTTTATTCATTAATTTCTCGAATGTTTGCAATCCTTATTCTAGTTTCCACCTTGTTGAATACCACCTCTCTTTCTTTACACCTCACCTTTTGTTCTCGACAGAAACTGTTTCCCTTGATCTCTCTAACTGAAATCACCATTTTATTCTCCCTTACTGTCTTTATATATCCTCAATTTCCAATAAAAGGTGAATACTGTGCATTCGTACTGCAACGACGTTGTTCCCGTGTTTTTAATTCGAAGTCTTTCGAATTGTTCGTACTGTTGAGTAAGATATATTCTCAACCTACAACAAAATTCCCTTGTTCTGTTTATCTCCTGAAGTTATTGAATATCTTAAATTCTTAGATTATCAGAACTCCAAAACTGAGCACAATCTCTCTTGTCCTTTCTTTGAAATTGTTTTCACAGGGAATTTCAATGTTCACTAATGCCAATGACTTTCTTCTAATATTCAAATTACAGTCCCCAATTTCATTATTATTTTTATTATTATTATTATTATTATTATTATTATTATTATTATTATTATTATTATTCAAAAGAACCTTGAGTAATTTTTGCAACCTGGAAACGTCCTACATCTATTTCAAGATATACTAAAAGATTTTGCTTTTGTTTTTTTTCATTGAAAATGCAATGTTCTTTCTCGGGTTTCTCTTCCTCACTCTTTCTTACACTTTGAAAAAAAATTTAACTCTAACTTTGCTTCTTCCTTTTTTCTCCTCTATAGTTCTTCCAACGGAACCATCGCTGTCTTATCTTGTACCAAAGCTGAATATTTCACTCATAACTTTGCCTCCAATTCCACTTTAGCTTGTTCAAGAGCTACTATTCCTCTTTCTCCAACTACTTCCACCTCACTTATATCTAATATTATTTCCTCTAACAATGTAATCCCTGTTCTCTCTGATCTTAACAATAAGAAATCGTATTGTGCTGTGGTTCTTAAAACTTGTGCTTTTTTTGTCTTGCACCTTACCTTGATAAACTATCTCGTTTATGCATGTCTATCAACTTCGACTGTTCCTTCCAGATGGAAGAGTACGTTCTTTCAACATATCCCGAAAAAGAGGGGGATTCCCCTCCCTCTCAGCCCTCTAGCTGCCATCTTATATATTGATTCACCCTTGGTACTTTCCAAGGTTTGCAAATCTATCCTTAACGGTAAAATTCGAGTAAAATTGCCCTATTCGAGGAGGGGAACTTTTCTAGGTAGTATATACCTAGGATCCCGAAGTGGGATCGAACCGGCGCCCTCAAGCACGTGAGTCAATCACTTTACCGTTTGAGCCACGGTAAACTTCTGGTGATTTGTTTCCAACTTGATAGTCAGCTCTTCGGCATTTCGGTGAATCTTTTCTTGTAGCGAAGGACATACCGAAAGCTTTCAATAGAGTATGACATAAAGCTTTGATTTCTAAACTTCTCCTTATCGTTATCTATCCTTCTTTCGTCTACTTTCAGGTCCTTCTATAATAGCTGTTGTAGACGTTGATCTTTTAAATCTATTAAAAGTGATATTCCTCAGAGTTCTGATCTATCCACAACTCTCTTTCTACTTTTCATTAATGACCTTTCACTTAAGCATGCACCTATTCTACTATTGACTACTATGCCGATGACTCCACCATTCATTATTACTTTCATTTTGAAAGAATTCCCAGTCAGCTTCAAATAACTGATGATAGGAGGGTGGCCTTAGAGCAAGTATCTTCTAATCTTTCTCGAATTTCTAACTAAAGCAAAAAATAAAATAAAATAAAATAAAATAAATAAAATAAAAATAAATAAATAAAATAAAAAAAATAAAAATAAATAAAATACAATAAAAATAAATAAATAAATAAATAAAATCCTGTTATTGTATTTTTTACTCAATATAAT
>SEYY01019150.1:27500-35000 GCA_009176605.1 Armadillidium nasatum | reverse complement strand
ATATATATATATATTCTCTGGTGAGCAAAGGCCAAAGGCTTCCAGATTTAATCAGAGTTCGGGAAATGCCGGAAATCTAATCGTTAATGGTCGACATGTCCTGATACACGGCGTTTAAAAGTGTGCAAGTCAAAGGAAGTTAGGAAAATAGAAAAAGGGAGTGTGTTCCAGACTTTACCAGTAGAGTACATGCAAGATTGAGCATAGCGGTTAAGTCTGGGGCAGAGAGTTGGACAGAGAAAGGATGAGACTGTGTAGAAAGGCGTGTCGCACGAGCCCTTCACAATGGAGGAGGTATGCGACTTGAGAGTTCAAAAGATCAGTTTCCGTTGTAATAGAGATAATATGGAGAGGATACAATCCGACGGGCAGAAAGAGATTGGAAAGAATTAATAAGAGCAAAAGAGTTTATAAGACGAAAAGTTCTAGACTCCACCTTTTCGAGAAGAGCAGTATGTACGGAACCACCCCAAATATGTGAAGCGTACTCCATATAGGAGTGAACAACACCCCTACAAAGAGCAAGCAACTGGAATGGCGTAAAGAAATCACGAAGGCGCCTCAGAACACTCAACAACTTAGAAGCTTGTTTTGGAAGAGAAGCAATTGATCCATTTAAGAAAGATCACGAGAAAAAGAAACACCAAGAATATTGGGGACAAATGAAGAATTATATAATATATATATATATATATATATATATATATATATATATATATATATATATATATATATATATATATATATATATATATATATATATATATATATATATATATATATATATATATATATATATATATATGTCATGGGTGGCTCTTGACCTGGTTGCAAATTTGTGCAACCAATGCTATATACAACTAGCTAGTGTACAACTGTTATTTATTACATTTTGTTCCTTTATTTTTTTTAATAGGAATATATATTTAAATTAAACTGCATCCTAATGTATAATAACACTCCAATGAAACGTTATTTAATTTAAACAAAATCGTCATACAATTTTGATTAGTTATTCAAAATCAATAAAAGATTGCAAAAATTTTGTAACGCAAGATTTAATGTTTTCGGACGAGAGGAATGTGTACGCAGAATTCGAGCGCGAGTGCTTTTACACGCAAAATTTTGTTTGCAAGCAAAAGCGCAAACATTTTGTAAGAAAGTTTAAGAAAGTATACATATTTCACTTTTTTTTCGTGATTCACAGTTTAAAATATTTTTATGATCTATATATTATTATTATCATTATTCCGTCCATTTTTCCAAAAAAAAAAAAAAAAAAAAAAATTTCCTCCACTTTTGTGCGGTGGCAATAAATCTACGGAATATATTCCGTTCATTTCGGAGTGACGCTGCTTGTTATAATTATTATAATATAAGTAAGCTTTCATTGCTTAAAGGTTCTTCAATGATTTCAACGATCTAGAACAGTTGATTTGGGAATCCACACACATTCCAGATCATCCTAACCAGTTCTTGAACACACTTGATTTATGCTTCACCACTACTACTACTAGTTTAAAATACACCATTTTCGTTCCTATCGGTAACTCTGACCATAATCTTATAGCTCTTAATTATAATGCTCTCTCCAAAACAGCTCCACCATGTCCTAAACGTACTTTCTGGCACTTCAATCGATCTAATTGGGAGGTAATGCGTCGTTTCTTTGCTAACTACCATTGGAATGAATCCTGCTTTGGCTCGGGGGACGCTTCTGTCTCTGCTGAAAAGGAAGGTGCTGAAATCCTTGATGGAATGAGCAAGTTCATTCCATCTTCAACAAAGCCTTTTTCTCTTCGAAATCCATGGCTCGACGGCAATTGTTCTTTAGTCCTTCGGGAGAGAGACAACGTTTATCGTCAATGGAAAAACTCTGCTCCTATCACTCTTGCTAATTTTCATTCAGCTCGTAATCGTTGCAGGGATGTTCTTCAACGGACAAAGAGTACTTTCATTAAAAGGAAGTGCACTGACCTCCTTGGTTCTCCTAATGATAAAAATTTCTGGCCTCTTGTTAAAAATATCTCTAATAACGTCTGTAAATCTGTCTTTCCTCCTCTTATTCGCTGTGATGGCTCTGTAGCTAACACTCCCTTTGAAAAGTCTAATCTCTTTGGCCTCTTTTTTTTCATCTAATTCCACCCTGCTCGATTCTGACATCCCTTCTCCTACCCCTTCTCCTCTCAGGTGTCCCATGTCCCCTCTACCTGTGATTTTTCATGATCGGGTGAATGGGAATCTGAAATCTATGAACGTCAGGAAGACCAGTGGCCTGGATGGCATTCCCCCTCATGTTCTGAGGGAGTGTGCTTCCGAGTTAGCGCCTGTCCTCGTTCAGCTCTACTCTCTATGCCTTAATACTAATACTTTTCGTCGATGCTGGAAGCGCGCATATGTTCAGCTGATCCCGAAAAAATGTAGCCGTTCTGACCCTTCCAACTATCTGCCTATAGTTTTCACTAGTGTTCTGTCTTAAATATTTGAAACTCTCCTCAACTCTCATTTCCTGAATCATTTGTAGTCTCTTCTCTTAGATCATCAGTATGGCTTTCGTCGCTCGAGGTCAACTGGTGACATACTTTCCTATCTTACCGATCTATGGTCTTCTGCCCTTAGTGACTTCGGGCAGTCTTGTATGGTGGGGCTTGGCATATCCAAGGCTTTTGACCGGGTATGGCATGCGTCGTTGCTCTCCAAGCTCTCTTCCTTGGGTCTCCTCCTTCTATTTGCTTACTCTTGTCAAATTTTCTCTCAGATGGTTCCATTTCGGCATTTGTAGATGAAACCTTTTTCTTATTTCCTTTCCATTAAAGATCTTCTCAACTGCACTTCTAACTCTGTTCACTCTAATGCTGATGAATCAATTCTACATTCTTCTACTCAATTCAAATCTGCTCCCTCTTTTGATTCTAGAGTTGCTTCTCGTCCTCAACTTTCCGATTCTATTGTTGTGGATCTGGATAGGATTTCATGGTGGGGTCATAGCAATCTTGTGAAATTCAACTCTTTTGAAAACTAAACTTCTTTACATCTCACTCTCAAAAACACTTCCCAGCTTTCCTAACTTCTTCAATACCTCTCCTGTCTCACATGAAATAACAATAACATTCTTGGTCTAAACATAAACAATAAATTGTCTTGGAGACCACATATCACAATGGTTCAGAGCAGTTACTCCAATTATGTAAAGGTCTTATTCGTCCTTCTATGGAGTACTGTTCTCACATTTTGAGAAGATCCGGTTCCTCCACTCATTTGGATAGGGTTGAGTCTAAAGCTGAAAAATTGATATACTGTCCCGTTGGCGCACTATCTATTTTCTATAGGTACTACAGTGTCAGGTGCTAGAGGGATTTGGCCTCTCGCATTCCTCCACCATTGCGTCGACCTCATTGCACAAAGGTGCCTTGCTTTCGCACAAATTTTGTTTGAATGTCGCAAGTCACAGGCTTGACCGTTGTGGTGTGCCCTTCTTTCCAGCCACCTCTGTTCTGTGGAACTCTCTACCATCATCTATTTTTCCTCCTGTATTTAATCTTCCTCTCTTCAAAACTTCCGTCTGTGCCCATCTGAGGAATGTGCGTTAGGTTCGGGTCTGAGTGGGTTTTCTTCCTCTTCTTTATTTGTATATGGGGCATATACAAAAGGGCTTTGCCCGTGAGTGGTGGTGAACTGTAATATATATATATATATATATATATATATATATATATATATATATATATATATATATATATATATATATATACTCTAGAGTAGTAGGCTCCGTTGTATTCAACATCAGAGCCTCGGCTAAGGGTAACAGAGAGAGCGGGGTTTTCCCCAAGGTCGTTTTCAGGTGGGTTTTCAAGAGGAGGGGGATTAGTCCGTCGTAAAGAGCCGCTTCGCTGTCCCTGGCAGTCTGGCTGAGGATCCCGCCATCCTCAGAGTTGGCGCAAATAAGAGGGGGAGTGGGCCATCTTCACGCGATCGGAGTTCCAACGTATATATCCTTTTCACTTCTCACCAATAGTAGGGCTAGGCCCTGTCATTTGCGAAGCCTCTCCACCCCAGTCTGTCCCGGCAAAGAGCCACCTACTTGACCTTCTCGAGTGTTCTCCCCCTCCTTTGCATCCCCCAGAAACACCATCCCTCCATCTTTTCCTTGGTCTTCCAGCTGTTCTTCTTCCTTGTAGATATCAGTTGTAGTATCTTGCTGGGTAAAGATTTTCGTCCATCATTCTAACATGCCCATACCATCTCAGCTGCTACCTCTCCATCAATTTGTCAATCTATTCAACCTCCAACTCTCGTCTTATGTCCTCATTTCTCCGGCGCTCCCATCTTGTGATCCCCCATGATGAGTCTCGACACCCTCATCTCCGCCGCCACAACCCTTTCTTTCGTTCTTGTGGTGAGACTTCACGCAAAAGAACCGTGCATTAGCACCGGCCTCAAAACTACCGTATATAATAACCCTTTGATCTTTCTTGGCATGTGTCTGATTTTCAGAAGAGGTTAGAATTGCCCAACCCCCTTCGAGAACTTACTTATTCTCACCTCTATTTTGCCTAGTATTTTACCACCACTGTTCACCGTCATTCCAAGATATTTAAACTTGGTCACACTTTTTATTCTATCTCCGTGTAGTTCTATATCAAGATCTTCTTACTCCCTTACTATCTTCATCACCTCTGTCTTGTCCGTATTCATTTTTAAGCTTCCCTTCGCAGCAGCATATCGTCCTATATCTCCAGCTCTCTCAACAAGAAAAGAACAACAAATTGGTCAAATGATCAAAGCCCTATCAGACGGAGGTTCCTATTTATAACAGTTGCAATATTATGGTCAAAAAGATTTAATAATAATTTGTTTTTTTTTACTTTTTTTCCATACTTAATGACCTATTTTGAGACCTTCAAGTCAAGGAAAACCATAATTTATAACAAGAAAACAAGAACAAAAGGGTGAAACAATCAAAGTGCCATCCGACGGACGTTTCTATTTTTAACAGTTGCAATTTTATAGTCAACGAGATTTCAAAATTTTTGTTTTCAATTTGCACCATATTTCATGACCTGTTTTGAGACCTTCAAAGAAAAACGTACCCCAACTTTGGAGGGAACAATCATTTAAGGCATGAAAAGAAAAACAAACTGGTTAAATGATCAATAAAGCCCTATCCGAAGGAGGTTCTTATTTATAGCAGTTGCAATGTTATGGTGAAAAAAAGATTTCAAAATTGGTTTTCACTTTTTTTCCATATTTAATGACCTATTTTAAGACCTTCAAGGAAAAATGGACAAACTTTCAAGATAATCTTTTAGAACCAGAAAAGAACAAAATGGTCAAATGATCAAAGCTCTTTCCGCTGGAGATTCATATATATATATATATATATATATATATATATATATATATATATATATATATATATATATATATATATATATATATATATATATATATATATATATATATATATATATATATATATATATATATATATATATATAAAGTTTTTTCCTATTAAAAGAAAATTCGCACGTAAAATATCGTCCCAACAAAAAAAAAAAAAAAACGTTCGTTCGTTTTCGTGTATTAATATATAAAAAGGCGTAACTAAAATCTATTTAAATATATTTTTTTTTAAATTCTTTTTTTTTATTTTTATTTTTTTTATTTATTTTTTTTTTCTCTTTCATGCCAAATACAGATTCGATTCCATTTAAAAAAGATAATGAAACATTTAAAGATAATAATAATAAAATTCGTGTTTAGGTTTGCCTGACAAAAAACTATACATTTTTCGACTTTTGCAGCTTCTCTAATTTATTGTCGTTATTTCTTTTTTTTAACTTTTGTAGCACCGCAAAATAATAATGCAACGAATGTTTCCCCCCTCCCCCCCTAATATTTAATTCATATTGCAGTATGAATTTTTTTTCTTCATTTCCTTAATTAGCATTAAGTAGTTATTTACAGAAAAAAATTCAAAACATAAATAATAATAATAATAATAATAATAATAATAATAATAATAATAATAATAATAATAGTAATAACCATTATTATTTTTAAAATTATCATTATTTCTTGAGGTTTAATTAAAAGAAAAATTTCTAATTATATTTTCCTTTCCTGTTCACTGACTATGTGAACATTTACAGCTACTCTCTGCATGCTACCAGACATACCACCAAACACACGCATCCCATATATATATATATATATATATATATATATATATATATATATATATATATATATATATATATATATATATATATATATATATATATATATATATATATATAGAGAGAGAGAGAGAGAGAGAGAGAATTTCCTATAGAATATAATTCTTGGAATTTACACAGTAATCATATTAATGCTGTTGCTGGTTGTAGCTTAACTAATAAATCTGCAGTATTGTTATTATCGCAAAAAATAATGTTAGTAACTACAAATCACCACAGTGGTTGACCACCTTAATTCATAGTGTGTGGGCTGCAATAACAAGCTCACTCACCTGCACAAAATATTTTGAAAACTATACATCATTTTGGGGAAGGGGATTGTATATATATATATATATATATATATATATATATATATATATATATATATATATATATATATATATATATATATATATATATATATATATATATATATATATATATATATATATATATATATATATATATATATATTCAAAACTATTTGGTAAGTACAGAGAACTTGATAATTCAGTTCTTATTTACATAAATTTGTTTGAAATTCTTGAAAAAGTGTATCGCAGTTTTCTTATCTCATTGTGTAGCAGCTACTAATGACTGATAATAAAAATAGTGCATCACAAAACTCTTCGGGAAATGTCTTGCTGTACTACTTTAAATACTGACGAAGAATAAATCTTCTATGCGTATCCAAAAAGAAAGAAAAGGTTTCAATTTGGGAATTAATTGTTAAGATCGAAAGAAAGCTCCTTAACGCTTCTTAATAATGAAACAACCCTCGGAAAAGGATAGAAGTAGGACTCGAAGAGGTTAGTGGATTCGATTCTCTCAAGAATCCTTGTAACAAAGTCTTCTCAATGAATTTGAAAGAACCTGCCAGATTATGCACTTGTTTATGATTAATCAGCAAATTCTTCTCACTAAGAATAGAAAAAAGAAAAGCAATGAAAACAACGTTAGAAGATTTCCCTTTAAAACACAAATTGGTAAATGCCAAAAAAAAAAGGAATGAATAAGCAGGGAAATGATGACAAAGCAACAAACAGTATATATTATCACAGCAAGGAGCTCGATCACTACAAGGAAAGAGTTCATACATCTCCAAAACTAAAGTGACTTTTCTCGATAAACCCCCACAGAGAAGCGAAAACCACCCTCTGTAATACAAGGATGACAGATATCAAGGGCGTACTATCACTCATTTTAAACCATAAGACTTACTTAAGAAATATTATATATTTTCCCTTTCTCTTTCACATAAACCCACACTCATATATAT
>SEYY01019150.1:20000-22500 GCA_009176605.1 Armadillidium nasatum | reverse complement strand
TATATTTAAGTCGGTAAAAATCAAAATTTACCATGTATATATATTAGGTAAATTTTGGTAAACTTTCGCTTGTATGTGTGTGTGTGTGTGTGTGTGTGTGTGTGTGTGTGTGTGTGTGTGTGTGTGTGTGTGTGTGTGTGTGTGTGTGTGTGCGCGCGCGCAGCTTGTGTTCGCATACGCTTGTGTATGTGTGTATTTACTGTTCATACGTATAGTATATATTTGACTTCAATTAAGATTCTTCAAATTTAAATTTCCTTTCCATAATCGTTTTTTATAAGCGAATTTCCAAATTAAATTTCACTCCCATCACCTCACTCCCCCCTCCCTCCCCTCTCACTTCCCCCGTCCCCAACTTCACACTAACAAAAAAAAATAGGCTTAAAAAATATTAAAGCAGAGATGATAGAACCAATAAAGTTAGAATTCTCTCTCTCTCTCTCTCTCTCTCTCTCTCTCTCTCTCTCTCCTCTCTCTCTCTCTCTCTCTCTCTCTCTCTCTCTCTCTCTCTCTCTCTCTCTCTCTCTGTTCAAAGAGTCTTAAGCCTAAGACCTTTAAATGGTGAAATGTTTTTTTTTTTTTTTTTCGAAATGTGGTTTTTATTTGTTCTCTCGAAATGGTTTCCGGCGAAGTTTTTCCCCTTATTTTCCTCAATGAGATGGTAATTGTTGAAGCCAATATGTTCCTATTTAAACGCATGTCTCTCTCTCTGTTGGCCTAACTTAGAACCCTACCATTCCTCCGTAGTGAGGTACTCCACATCCAATTATTTTTATTTATGGATAATTAATTTCATACATTAGGAGAGTACAAGCATAAAAAAGTAAACATACGGTAAGTCTGATTCTGATATTATTGATATTACTTTTTGCTTAATTTATATGTATTGTAATATATATATATATATATATATATATATATATATATATATATATATATATATATATATATATATATATATATATATATATATATATATATATATATATATATATATATATATATATATAATATATATATATATATATATATATATATATATATATATATATATATAATTTCTCAAGAGGAAAATTAAAATTTAAAAAAAAAAGTGTTTGACCTTTCGACGTTAACACTTTTTCATCAGAAATCCTAATTTAAAAATTAGGATAAAGTTAAAAAGTTAAAATAAGTAAAACCACTAACCTAACCTAACTTAACCGAACCTAACTTAACCTAACCTAACCAAAACTAACCTAACTTAGCCAAACCTAATATAACCGAACCTAACCTAAGCTAAGCTAACCAAACTTAACCGAACCGAACCTAACCTAACCTAACCCCACTGCACAATAACAACATTTCTTCCGCCCTTCTCTCTTTCTCTATTCTACCTATTTTTATTCTATTCTTTTAACGTAAATATTACTAAAATCAAAAGAGGGGTGTATGTGATGAGTATCGGAAAGCATATATATAATATATATATATATATATATATATATATATATATATATATATATATATATATATATATATATATATATATATATATATATATATATATTATAATATATATATATATATATATATATATATATATATATATATATATATATATATATATATATATATATATATATATATATATATATATATATATATATATATATATATATATATATGACCTAAGTCAGGTTTACCATACGGTAAATTCAAGTATTTAAGAATTATTTTATGCTTACATTCTTAAATTATTATTAGATTATTAATTTATTATTTTAATCTATATTAAAATAATAAAATTTATATATATATATATATATATATATATATATATATATATATATATATATATATATATATATATATATATATATATATATATATATATATATATATATATATATATATTATATATATATATATATATATATATATATATATATATATATATATATATATATATATATATATATAATATATTATATATATATATATATATATATATATATATATATATATATATATATATATATATATATTATATATATATATATATATATATATATATATATATATATATATAGGGGTGAAATATATATATAGTTTTCACACTTGTGTAAATACACAAAAGCTTTGAAATGTATGCAATCCGATAAAAAAAAAAAAAAAAAATTAAATAAATTATGAAATTATATTTCTAGAACGTAGTCATTCAGACTGTGAACCTATATAGCTTCCAGTGAGATTGATTGTGGTGAGGTTGGTATTTGGCAGGATTTTTATTATTTCATGCATTTATTAAGTTTCAACACTTTTTCTTTCAATAAAAATTTTTTTTTTTTTACTGTTCATTTGTCAAATATATATGTGGTATAAATTTGGTATAAATATATATATATATACCGTCATATATTTGGTATGAGGAACAGAAAAACAGAATTTATTTCAGTGAATACCACACAGTTATCAGAGCAAATATTAAGTATAAATAAAGGTCATATATTATTAGGTA
>SEYY01019150.1:10000-12500 GCA_009176605.1 Armadillidium nasatum | reverse complement strand
CCAAACTTCAGATTCAGAGGGACTAAACGAGTAATATTGTTTTCCCCCATTTTTTGTTTATTTCATTTCATAAATAAAGTTTATAATAATATTTAGAGTTTTCCTCGGTATATGTTGAAAAGCAACGGAATTATTTTAAAATATTCAATAACTATTCTCTGAAATGTGACGTGACATATTGGAAATAATATTTATGATATAATGTAATAAATATCGCATTTCTTTCCATTTTCATTAGTTTTTTGCGTCATTTCCAAGAATTATTATTGCTTTGTTTTAATTTATTTATTTATTTATTTATTTTTTTAAAGTATGTTCATTCTTATTTTGGTAATACGATTGCCTTTTAATATTTTCCTTAGTTCCTTTACTACGTCATACGTTTATTGCTATGGTTATTGCTGTCTCAGCTAATGACGCTGCATAGAGGAAGAAAGGGAGTCAGGGAGGGGAAGGAAGTTGAATAATAATAGCATTTATAGGGTATATGGCCCCCCCCCCCTCCCAAGGTCTTGAATCTCTTTCCCCTATTCCAATAAACATTTCAAGATACGACCTTGTGTTTTTTGTTTCTTTATTTTTCATTTCATTTTTTCGAGATAATCCTGTATCGTGGTTCGGTTTTCCAAGATAATCAACGTATCTAATTAAATCCTGTGGAAGTGGAGAGGATAAATTTTAACAATTCCTTTTTATTTATCACAGATTTCCAATGTTTTTAAAAATAAATAAATTTAATATATATATATATATATATATATATATATATATATATATATATATATATATATATATATATATATATATATATATATATATATATATATATATATATATATATATATATATATATATATAATCATTACGGCTTCTATGTTTTGGGAATCTTATCTTTATTAGGAACAGAAGAACAAGAGCTCTATAAAACATTTTAATATCGACGTTTCGAGAAAACAATTCTCATCTTCAGGATCTAATAACATAAAATTACTTTAAAATCTGACATTAAAACAAATAAAATAAAATAAAATAATGTACAAAATATGGAAACAATTTTTATGGGAACAATTTTTATATATATTAAACATTTAAGAACACACACATTTTGAAAATACTGCCAAAAAATGGAAATAAACTTATTAAAATGCAAAACAATGTATCTCACCTAAAAAACTTAACTATTATTAAACTACTTCACTAAAGTTGTTATTGCGCTGCTGTCTGTATTTAAAGATGGTTTGAGGGTGGTTATATAAAATGATTCTAAAATGCGTAAATCTAATGGGTGGTTGGTTTGTGTTATTATTTTGAAATTGGATGGATTTAATTGGTGTTGATGTTTTAAGGTGTGTTCTCTGATACTGTTTTTAAATGTTTAATATATATAAAAATTGTTCCCATAAAAATTGTTTCCATATTTTGTACATTATTTTATTTTATTTTATTTGTTTTAATGTCAGATTTTAAAGTAATTTTATGTTATTAGATCCTGAAGATGAGAATTGTTTTCTCGAAACGTCGATTAAAATGTTTTATAGAGCTCTGGTTCTTCTGTTCTATATATATATATATATATATATATATATATATATATATATATATATATATATATATATATATATATATATATATATATATATATATATATATATATATATATATATTATATATATATGAGTGTGTGTGTGCAAATGTTGAATTTTATCAAATGAAATCTGTAATATACCCTTCCATGTAATAATTCAACTAACAATGAAACCTTAAATCTAAACCTTTTTAGTATCGTACATTACAACGCTTTTTATAAAAGTTTACAACAATGTCCGCTGATTAAATCAAAGAAATATGCCACTACAATGCGTTTATTGTAAATAATTTTATCAATTTTTCAATGGAACTGTGAAGAAGACAATCTTACAATTTACCCCTCAAGCAGAAGTTATGTAATTTCGAAAACGTTCAGTTGAAAGCACCCA
Source organism: Armadillidium nasatum (assembly GCA_009176605.1). Classification (NCBI taxonomy): domain Eukaryota; kingdom Metazoa; phylum Arthropoda; class Malacostraca; order Isopoda; family Armadillidiidae; genus Armadillidium; species Armadillidium nasatum. The sequence goes on along the minus strand of SEYY01019150.1, from coordinate 10,524 downwards.
GCAGGCTACAATAATAAGTTTATGATAAACATATGAAAAAAAAAACATTTTATATATTTACACCTCTTTGCTGCTGGTATTTAAATATTATTATCTGTTATACATTTCACAGTTTCAATAAAATAATTATTTTTGATAAAAATACGATAAAATTTGAAACTTTAATAATATTTACAATAGTTACTTCTAAAATTAGTTTTCTTTTTAAAAAGAAAATACAGTTTTTATGTGTAACTAATATATTTATTTCCGAAACAAAATTTTCATAGTAGAAATCTGATTTAAATATATGTATAGTGTATACATGCTTATAAATATGTATAAATTCGAACATATTTTTATGTTGTCACAATGCTGTAAAATGAAAAGTTTCAAACTCAGACTACCTTTCAGCAAAGAAATAAATAAACATAATTTTGTCTGAAATGAACTTGCTTTAACATATAAAAATATATACACAAATAATATATATATATATATATATATATATATATATATATATATATATATATATATATATATAT
>SEYY01019149.1:77500-86504 GCA_009176605.1 Armadillidium nasatum | reverse complement strand
TGATTGTAAGTGTACTAATTACGAAATACTATAACGTGATAGAAGAACAATGTAAAAAAAACTGTGCAAGATTACGTGCAATCACGTACATTTTGTCACACTTTAAACTCCTGATACAAATTGGTACAGTCTCAGTTACGTAATTTGATAAAGACTAGTGCACTAATAATATATATATATATATATATATATATATATAATATATATATATATATATATATATATATATATATATATATATATATATATATATATATATATTATTATAGGGGAGGACGTAGCGCCGTCCGAAGCGATGCAAGTACCCCCCATTGGGCATAACCCACGGAGTGATAGGATGGGCTAGACCTATTCCGTTTCACTCCGTTGCCCTTTGGTTTCGTTCCTTTTCGCGTTTCACCTTCTCAGGGGGTTCCTAGCGTACCCCGCCTCACAACTGGAGTGTCTATGCTCCAACTACCTCTCCACCCCAATTCTTCAAATGTCCCACAATTTTACATGCACTTACTCTTACATTACCTAAAACAAAGAAATAAAATGGCGAAACCAACACTGCCTCGGAGATCCTTGGGGGGCGGCATCCAAAGAAATGCCCTCAACCTCCACCCCTCACCCCATCATCACTTGGGAGTTGGCGGCCTCCGATGATGGGGATGGTGCCGCCATGACCTCGGCGTCCGGCTTGCCCCGATGCACGGTCTTCTTTTTCATTAATTTCTGCAACATTTCGCGGTCTTTTTTTCTAATTTTCCACTTTGTTGAACACCACCTTCTTCTTCTAGACCTCATCTCTTATTCTTAACCGAAACTCAGGTGGTTGAGTGTGCTGACAGCAAACCCTTATTCTGTTTCCTCCTACTGTCTCTATCCTCAATTTTCAGCCAAAGGCGGTTGTTGCGCATATGTGCGCAACGATGTTGTTTGTTCTCGTGTCTCTAATTTGGAGTCTTCTGAATTTTCTACCTTATGGCTTAAGCTCTCTTGCAATTCTACTAAATTTATTTGTTCTGTCTATTTATCTCCTAATTCTACTGACTATAAAAAATTCTTCGACTATTTAAACTCCAAAATAGAGCACATTCTATCCTCTTCTCCTTTCTCTGAAATCATCATTTTAGGTGATTTCAATGTTCACCACCGCCAATGGCTTTCATCTAGTTCTCAATGATCCAGCTGGTGAACTCGCCTTCAACTTTTCTATCCAGAACAACCTTGAGCAGTTGGTGCAACTCCCTACCCGTATCCCTGACCGTCTTGGTGATGAACCCAACATACTAGATCTTTTCCTAACTTCTAATCCTTCTCCTTATACTGTTAAACTCTTTCCTCCTCTGGGTTCATCCGATCACCTTCTTATCTCCGTATCTTGTTCTGTCTCTTCAAGTCTTCCGCAAGAACGACCCCCGCCTTTGGCGAGGAGACGTTTTGGCACTTCGGTGCCGCTAACTGGTCTGACTTGCGGTTGTACTTCTCTGATTTTCCATGGAATGATTATTGCTTTCGTGGGAGGGGTCCCTCGGAGTGTGCTGAGCGCATAACCGAGGTGATTCTCTCTGGCATGGAGGCGTACATTCCATATTCTTTCCCTTCTACTAAACCTAACAAACCTTGGTTTAACTCTGCTTGTTCTCGTGCTATCCGCCGCAGGGATGCTGCCTTCAGGGATTACCGTCGTCTTCAAACTCCAGAAACTCATGCAACTTATATTTCATCCCGGAATCGTGCAAAATCTATTCTTCGTAGATACCAAAAACTCTTTTCTCCGTCGAAAATGCAATAATCTTTCTGGTTCCTCTTCCTCTCGCCCTTTCTGGCATTTTGCAAAAAATGTCAACTCTAACTTTGCTTCTTCCTCTTTCCCTCCTCTAGTATCTTCTGACGGCACAACTGCCGTTTTACCTTCTTCTAAAGCTGAACTCTTTGCTCAAACTTTTGCCTCTAATTCAACCTTAGACGATTCCGGAGCTATTCCTCCTCCTTCAACCCCCTCCCTCCAACTCATTTATGCCTAAAATTGTAATTTCTTCTAAAGATGTCATTTCTGCTCTCTCTGAGCTTAACACTAAGAAGGCGTACGGTCCTGATGGTATTCCTCCTGTGGTTCTCAAAACTTGTGCTTCCGAGCTTGCACCCTGCCTTGGTAAACTATTTCGTCTTGTCTTTCTTTCTACTTCAACCTTCCCTTCTTGCTGGAAACGTGCGCTCATTCAAGCCTGTGCCGAAGAAGGGGGACCCCTCTCAACCCTCTAACTATCGTCCTATTTCTTTAACCTCCGTTCTTTCTAAAGTTTTCGAATCTATCCTTAACAGGAAGATTTGGAAACATCTCAATTCTTCTAATCTTATCTCTGATCGCCAGTATGGCTTTCGTAAGAAACGCTCTACTGGTGATCTTCTTTCCCTTCTTTCTGACTCTTGGTCCTCCGCTCTTCGGCATTTCGGTGAATCTTTTGCTGTGGCGCTGGACATATCGAAAGCTTTCGATAGAGTCTGGCACAAAGCTTTGATTTCCAAACTTCCCTCTTTCGGAATCTATCCTTCTCTCTGTGACCTTCTATCTAATTTCCTTTCTGGTCGTTCTATAGCAGCTGTTGTAGACGGCCACCGTTCATCCTATAAATCTATAAATAGTGGTGTTCCTCAAGGATCTGTCCTTTCCCCAACACTTTTTCTAATTTTCATCAATGACCTTCTCTCTATTACTTCATCTCCTATCCACTCCTATGCTGATGACTCCACCCTTCATTACTCCTTTCAATTTGAAAGACGTCCCTCCCAACAGCAGTTATTAGACGCAAGGAAGGATAGCCTTGGAGCAACTGACCTCTGATCTTTCTCGTATTTCAAATTGGGGCAGAGAAAACATGGTTCGTTTTCAATGCCTCAAAAACTCAATTCCTCCATCTCTCTACTCGACACAATCTTCCACACAACTATGATATCTTCTTCGAAAACACACAACTCAAACCTTCATCTGTTCCTTAATATTCTCGGTGTTTCTTTTTCTCGTGATCTTTCTTGGAAAGATCACATTACTTCTCTTTCTAAACAAGCTTCTAAGAGGTTGGGTGTTCTGAGGCGCCTTCGTAGTTTTTTTACGCCACCCCAGTTGCTTGCTCTGTATAGGGGTGTTGTTCGCCCCTGTATGGAGTATGCCTCGCACATCTGGGTGGTTCCACACATACAGCTCTCCTTGAAAAGGTGGAGTCTAGGGCTTTTCGTCTTATCAACTCTCCTGCTCTTACTAACTCTCTCCAATCTCTTTCTTCCCGTCGAATTGTTGCGTCACTCTCTCTATACTATCGCTATTACAACGGACATTGCTCTTCTGAACTCTCTCGTCGCATACCTCCTCCATTGAGAAGGGCTCGTGCGACACGTCTTTCTACACAGTCTCATCCTTTCTCTGTCCAACTCTCCGACCCCAGACTTAACCGCTATGCTCAATCTTACATGTACTCTACTGGTAAAGTCTGGAACACACTCCCTTTATCTGTTTTCCCAACTTCCTTTGACTTGCACACTTTTAAACGCCGTGTATCGGGTCACGTCGGCCATTAGCGACCCCGAATCCTGATTGCTTCCCAACTCCGGTGGAATTGGTAGGCCTCTGGGCCTTTGCCCACCGGAGGAGACATAAAAATAAAAAAAAAAAAAAAAAAAAAAAAAAAAAAAAAAAAAAAAAAAAAAAAAAAAAAAAATATATATATATATATATATATATATATATATATATATATATATATATATATATATATATATATATATATATATATATATATATATATATATATATATAATTAAATATTTCTACGTCACGCAGTTTGTGTATATAAGATTTTATGTGCATTTATGTACTTTTATAATATATTGAAAATTTGAAATTTTATCTGTTTTCACCTTTTTTTTTTTTAAAAAAAAAAAAAAAAAGTTTCTTTTTTTTTTTTTTTTTGCTGACTTTGCATTTTTAAATACGGTTCTCGCTACTCAGTTTTCTTTGAGTTGAATTACATTAAAAGGACAAAAAAAGGAAAGATGTGATTTATCTGACAACCAACTTTGCCAACAAAGTTTCCATTTAAAAACTGCATATATATATATATATATATATATATATATATATATATATATATATATATATATATATATATATATATATATATATATATATATATATATATATATATATATATATATATATATATATATATATATATATATATATATATATATATATATATATATATATATATATATATATATATATATATATATATATATATATATATATATATATATATATATATATATATATATATATATATATATATATATATATATATATATATATATATATATATATATATATATATATATATATATATATATATATATATATATATATATATATATATATATATATATATATATATATATATATATATATATATATATATATATATATATATATATATATATATATATATATATATATATATATATATATATATATATATATATATATATATATATAATATATATATATATATATATATATATATATATATATATATATATATATATAGTTATAGCGAAAGAGAGAGAGAGAGAGAGAGAGAGAGAGAGAGAGAGAGAGATAGAAAAATAGATAGATAGAGAGAGAGATAGAAAAATAGATAGATAGAGAGAGAGAGAAATCATATCTTTTTTGGAATATTTTGTTTTTAAACGTGTTTTCTTCTTTCGGGAAAAAACCTCTGCACCACTACCACAAAACAATACTTTTTTCCGTTCTTATTTTCATGTTTCGAAGAAGAGTGTTTTCAATTATTTTTTCCATTATAATTGTAAAAGACCATAATTAATGAGTAATAATTTTGTATCCGAACAAATGTTACTGTTTGTTTCTGATAAATTAATTAAACAATCTGTATTGGGAATGAGGCAGTGATGTTTGGAGAAGTGGTGATAATATCCTTAAAACTTTAATTTAGAAGTTCTTTTCTTAATTAATTAATATTAATATATAATATATATATATATATATATATATATATATATATATATATATATATATATATATATATATATATATATATATATATATATATATATATATATATATAAGTACAAATTCACGGCAGAAAAGAAACATTTATAATTTAAAATGACATAATTAACCAGAATCTCTTCTACCCTACATACAATTATTAATCTTCCCTTGTATATATAATATATAATATAATATATATATATATATATATATATATATATATATATATATATATATATATATATATATATATATATATATATATATATATATATATATATATATATATATATATATATATATATATATATATATATATATATATATATATATATATAATATATATATATATATATATATATATATATATATATATATATATATATATATATAATATATATATATATATATATATATATATATATATATATATATATATATATATATATATATATATATATATATATATATATAATATATATATATATATATATATATATATATATATATATATATATATATATATATATATATATATATAATATATATATATATTTAGGGGTTGGACAAAAATAAGGAAACACCAAGTAAAATTCATAACAGGTATGCTATAGGGGTTTGTAGGTGGCTCTTTCGTTTATGGGCAAGGCAACTACTATTATAATCTCGTCTATACATTTCACGCATCATTTGTCGCCAAGGCAGCGTTTGGTGCAGTTGTGAGTGAATCATGGCAGAGCTGACGAAATTCCAACTCGACCAAATTGTTGGGGGTTTGTATGGTGGATGGCTCTGCACAGAAAGTAGCGGAAGTGTTCTGGGTATCGTGAGGCAGGATATAAAAGATTATTATATATATGATTCGGCTGCCGTCGAGAGAGGATGTGCTTGGAAGCAAATGGGAAGAAGAAAAGATAGGAACATCACAAGGAAGTCAGAAGAGAAGAGAAGAGAAGAGAAGAGGAGAGGAGAAGAGAAGAAAAGAAAAGAGAAAAGAAGAGAGGAGAGGAGAAGAGAAGAGAAGAAAAGAGAAGAGAGGAAAAGAGAAGGATACTGAATAGGAAGCTTCAAGATCTTCTCCCTGAAGTTGCAGAGTTTGTGGAATTTTGCGAGAAGAATGATATTGACCAAAGGTAAAAGAAAAAATCTAATATTTCTTTATAATATTTCAGTATTTTTTTAATAGTAAATTAAAAGAAATTAAAAAAAAAATTTGTGAAGCAACATATATTTCGGTGCAAAGTACTTTCGACAATTAACGGAAAATTAAATATTTAAAAGAAAAAAAGAATTGAGTTAGAAGTAACCTCTGGTCAATAATGAATGATGATTTCGTCGCAGTCGAGTCAGATGAAGATTAGTTCTTTGCATGGTTTTAAGGACTGGGAACCCTTTCAACCAGGTTTATTCCCATGTACGATTGCAGGAATGTTAAATTTCTGCAATTGACTCCACCCTGCATCATGCGGGAAATGGTGTAATGTATATATATATATATATATATATATATATATATATATATATATATATATATATATATATATATATATATATATATATATATATATATATATATATATATATATATATATATATATATATATATATATATATATATATATATATATATATATATATATATATATATATATATATATATATATATATATATATATATATATATATATATATATATATATATATATAATATATATATATATATATATATATATATATATATATATATATATATATATATATATATATATATATATATATATATATATATATATATATATATATATATATATATATATATATATATATATATATATATATATATATATATATATATATATATATATAATATATATATTATATATATATATATATATATATATATATATATAATATATATATATATATATATATATATATATATATGTATATATATATATATATATATATATATATATATATATATATATATATATATATATATATATATATATATATATATATATATATATATATATATATATATATATATATATATATATATATATATATATATATATATTTCGTGGTTAAATGAAAGGAAGAGATTGAAAATCTTATTTTATTGATTAGTGAATGAGACATGCATTCGAATAACTTTTATGAAGTATTTCAAAGACTTAATCCAATTGTTCTACTCAGAATTTTCTTTCATTTTGTTTCTTAATTAATTAAATATAAAATCAGAGAAGAAGAGAAAGAGAGAAACGATTCCACGAATCAAAGGTGATTGACCTAGATTGTGATGATAAGGGAATTAAAAATGATGCTTTGTTAGTTTTTCGAAAAATTTAATGATCATTGATAATTATTTTCTTTTAAAGAAAACAAAAACAAAACATACACACCCACAAACACACACACCTGCACACACGTGGGAATGTGTATTGAAAAGAAAGATTTTATAGTTCTATTTAAAGGAAAAATATGTTACTGATATTCGAAATTTTAATATGTTGAAAAAATGGTAGTATATACTCATAGTGTAGAAAGGGAACTGCATTATAGAACATTGTAAGTACCTGAGAGGTGTACTGAACGACAGTGTTTGAAGATGGAAATCTGGTTTTGTTGCTGCAAAGTCTAGACACTTTTAATAGAGGTACTGATAATTATTGCTAAAAAAAAGACACACAAAACCAAAAAAACGATTTTTATTGGGAAAATTGAAAAATGATTTTATTTTATTAATGATTTTATGCCGTATGATTCTTTCAAATAATAATAATAATAATAATAATAATAATAATAATAATAATAATAATAATAATAATAATGATATAATGATAATGATAATGATAATGATAATGATAATAATAATAATAATAATAATAATAATAATAATAATAATAATAATAATAATAATAATAATAATAATAATAATAATAATAAGGTAAAACCAGATATAGTCATTTAAGAAACAGAAGCAAGCTCTTCTGAATAAATATGAAATTTTTTTCTTTATTTCCTTTTATCTTATTTAATCGCCCGCCACTCATGAAGAAATTTTTATTCATAGGGGCAAGACATCAAAATAAGAAAACACAGTAGAATTTTCCACCCAAACCCGGTTAACAAATCAAGCTAAATAAAGTCGTACATGGACTGAAGAAGTGATTGAAATTAGCTATGATAAAATTTTCAAGATCAACGTGAATAAAACACAGAGTTAAACCCATCAAAAATAATCCTTTTCATTTAATGACTAGTAAGGTAACATGTTGATTATATATAATTATAATAATGATATTCTATGGTAAAGAAATTTAATAATGGAAATATTAAATTTGGTAAGCTAATAACAAAATATAATATATTGACCCACAAATAAAGAACAATTACCTTAAATATACAATAAATTTATTTTTTAAAAAAATAATAATAATAATTTTGAAATAAAATACACAGTATACATACAAGTATATACGACCAAGATGGAACCTCATGGATTGAAATAATATACAATAAAAAATGTACATAGCATAAAATGAAAGAAAATCATGAGAAAGAGGAAAGTAGAAATTCATTCCAATAAGTTAATTGGACAAATTGAACTTCTAAAAGAATGATTGAATTTCTCAAATGATTATTTAGAGGAATTAAATCAGGAAAACAATAACGGTTTTGAATTATTAATAATAATAATAATAATAATAATAATAATAATAATAATAATAATAATAATAATAATAATAATAATAATAATAATAATAATAATATAATAATAATAATAATAATAATAATAATAATAATAATAATAATAATAATAATAATAATAATAATAATATTTAATTTTTATTCATTTTCGATTACAAAATTCATAATTACCAAAATCATTTACATTTGCATTTATTTTTTTTCTTTTATGTCTCCTCTGGTAGGCAAAGGCCGCAG
>SEYY01019149.1:52500-55000 GCA_009176605.1 Armadillidium nasatum | reverse complement strand
ATAGGAATGAATGGAAAAGGTTGGTGAAGTGGTGAGTGTTTGGATGGATATGGTCTCCTGCGATAGACACCACCCCACGATTGTGGGAAAGGTTGTAAGTTAAAAAAAAAACATATATATATATATATATATATATATATATATATATATATATATATATATATATATATATATATATATATATATATATATATATATATATATATATATATATATATATATATATATATATATATATATATATATATATCAAAAATCTCACTTTTAACGAAAAAAAAATAAATGAATAAAAACTAATAAGAAACTTGTTTTCGAAAAAAAAAAATTTTATATATATTTATTTTTTTTTTTTTTTTATCGAACTTTTGAAAAAAAAAAATTTTTTTTTTTTTTCAAAATAAATTTTTTTTTTTTTTTTTTATTTTAAAATAATATAATAATAAATATATATATATATATATATATATATATATATATATATATATATATATATATATATATATATATATATATATATAATATATATATATATATATATATATATATATATATATATATATATATATATATATATATATAATATATATATATATATATATATATATATATATATATATATATATATATATATATATATATATATATATAATATATATATATATATATATATATATATATATAAACTGTATAAATGTAAGGCTGGGTCAGAGTTGGACAGAGAAAATATGAGACTGCCAATAAAGCATATGTGTAAACTAAAGAAAAAATTGATATATATATATATATATATATATATATATATATATATATATATATATATATATATATATATATATATATATATATATATATATATATATATATATATATATATATATATATATATATATATATAACGTTAAACAGCTCGGAAGTACCAATTACCATCTATTCTGATCCAGGTTTTAATGCCTAAAGTTTAGCAATACATCATTTAGAAGCGGCTGAAAAGAACAGCGGTTTAAAAGGAGAAGGAAACCGTGGGGGAAAAAAATGAGATTTTTTAGAGGATAATTCGTCAAGCTCGTATTCGTGCAATGATTTTAAAGCCCCTAAAATGAACGTTTCAAGAAACTTTATAATGTGATATTGAAACACACAGACACACACACCCGTACACGCACGCATATATATATATTATATATATATATATATATATATATATATATATATATATATATATATATATATATATATATATATATATATATATATATATATATATATATATATATATATATGATCTTGGACATTTTTCATTACTAAGAATTGAAACGTTTTAGATTTTGTTTTATCATTTTATTTTTAAAAAATTCTGCACCTCACCGTCATTGATCTATTCCAGGAGGGAAATTTTTTAGGTAGTTTCTTCCTAGGATCCTAATGAGGTATCGAGTTTATCATTTCAAGCACTTGACCAGACAACTCTACCTTTATGACACGGTAGTACTGTCTTTTTTTTTCAATTCCTTAAGTGCACAGTTTTTACTTATATTTAATTTTATGCCAAATTTAAAGTTTTAAAAGCCTTGAGCTTTTCATTACTAAAAGATGTATGTTTGTTTATTTAACATAAAGGTATTATCTGTTATAATAATGATTAATAATGTAATGATGAATTTGTTTTATTGCTTATTTAATATTGATACTATTATACTGGCAAACATCATCTTAATAATTATAATTTTGCTTCTATAAACAAATTGGCTTTAGTAAATTCTTAAAGGTTATGAATTGGCAGAACACGCAAGCATTTAAAATTACCTTGCTGAATTATTCTAAACAAAATAGTTCTTCTAAATAAATTTATTTAAACTGTAATAACAAGAAGCAATATTACAAGAATAACAGATACAGCTTCAAATAAAAAAACTTGTGTACATAAAGGTAATAATATATATATATATATATATATATATATATATATATATATATATATATATATATATATATATATATATATATATATATATATATATATATATATATATATATATATATATATATATATATATATATATATATATATATATATATATATATATATATATATATATATAATATATATATATATATATATATATATATATATATATATATATATATATATATATATATATATATATATATATATATATATATATATATATATATATATATATATATATATATATATATATATATATATATATATATATATATATATATATATATATATAATATATATATATATATATATATATATTAGGGATGGAGTGAAGTATCGGTATCGGCAAGTATCGGCATATTTTCCGATACCGGTATCGGTATCGGTATCGGTATCGGCCTTTTAAGTATCGGTATCGGTATTGGCAAAAAATTTGTATAGGAGTAAAGTATCGGTATCGGTAGTGGTATCAGTAGTAGTATCGGCAAGTATCGGCATATTTTCAGGTATCGGGTATCGGGTATCGGTATCGGT
>SEYY01019149.1:45000-47500 GCA_009176605.1 Armadillidium nasatum | reverse complement strand
TAAAATAAAACATTTCACATTTTACAATAGTCTCTCACAATGGCTTCACCTCAATTCAAATTTAGCGCCAAAATAGTTTTGGCGCCAAAAATGAATTAATAATTTGTTATTTTAATATCTTACAATTTATACTATTTATATGTTTTTTTTTTTTTTAGTTTATATTTTTATATATTTATTATAATTATTTTATTACAAAAAGAAACTTTATTTTTAATTATCACAAGGTTTGACTGTTGGTTTCTTATTTTAAAACAAAATGAACACAATTCACAAGTTAATGCTTGAAGCAATATTCTTTTACAGAAAACGGTTTTTATATTTTGGGTAACTACACTATATATATATATGGTGGTTAAATTGTATGGGCCGATGTTGAATGTGAACCACACCTAAACGTCAAGTTTTTTACTGCATTTCATTTGACTTTTTTCAATTTCAGACTTACTCAATTTGAACCATGGAAAGATACACAATGGAGCAACGTGTTAAAGTTATTCAGGCTTATTATGAAAATGGGCGTTCAAATCAAAATGCATATCGTGCACTTCGTGATTTTTTTGGTCAATTTAATCGTCCAAATGTGCGTACAATCGGAAAAATCGTGAAAAAATTTGAGCAAACCGGGTCTGTAGGAGATTTGAAAAGACCAGTGCATGCTCGTACAGCTCGTACTGCAGAAAATATTGCTGCTTCGCGATAGTGTGGCTGAGGAGCCATCCACTTCAACTCGTCGTCGTGCCCAACAATTGCACCTCTCACGCTCGTCGTTGATGAACATTATGCATAAAGACTTGCATTTAAACGCTTACAAGGTGCAATTGACTCAAGAACTAAAGCCTCTTGACCATACAAAACGTCGTCAATGGTCAGAATGGTGGCAAGAAATGGCAACAGTGGATGATCAATTTTCGAGGAAAATCATCTTCAGTGATGAGGCACATTTTCACCTCAGTGGATTCGTCAATAAGCAGAATTGCCGCATTTGGGCGAATGCTAATCCAAGAGTGATTGTCGAAAAACCAATGCACCCACAAAGAGTGACTGTTTGGTGTGGTTTATGGGCTGGCGGCATCATCGGGCCGTATTTTTTCCAAAATGAGGCCGGTCAGGCAGTTACTGTGAATGGTGTTCGCTATCGTGAGATGATAACGAACTTTTTATGGCACGAATTGGAAGGTATGGATGTGGACGATATGTGGTTTCAACAGGACGGTGCCACTTGCCACACAGCTAACGAAACAATGGCTATTTTGCGCGACAAATTCAATGGCCGTGTTATCTCACGTGGTGGCGATGTCAATTGGCCGCCAAGATCATGTGATTTGACACCGTTGGACTTCTTTCTTTGGGGTTATTTGAAAGAAAAGGTGTACGTCGATAAGCCAGCAACAATTCAAGAGCTAAAGGATGAGATAATTCGGCACATTAACGGCATAGAACCCCAATTATGCCTCAGCGTCATCGAAAATTTGGACCATCGGATGGAGGTGTGCCGCCGAGGTCGCGGCGGCCATTTGGCCGACATTTTGTTCCATACATAATTGAACCATACCATATTATCATAATAAAAAGAAATGACAATAAATTCCTAAGTAATTTGTGTTTTATTCAAAATCAACATCGGCCCTTAAAATATGCTGGCTAGCTGGTTGACTCCAAAACTAGTTAGTGAGGGTGGTGTGTACCTTTTTCAGTAGGATGTGGCACCGCTACACTGGAATCAACCTTTCTGTAAATTTCTAAACGAGTACCTGACTAACAGATAGATTGGTCGTGTAGCACAAAATGGCAAAATCTTTCTGCAAATGGGTTCCGAGATCACCAGACCTTAGTTTGTGTGACTTTTTCCTGTGGAGTTAGACGTAGTGTATGTACTTTTACTACCAACAATACTGAATGATATTCTGGAACACATCACTATAACTGTAAAGTTGATCACACCGGATATGTTGCAGAGAATCTTGTCCAAGTTGGATTTTCTTATTGATATTTTCAGGGTAACGTTTGGGGCTCACATAGAGTATGTGTGACATCAACAGATGCCACATTAAATTTAATGTTGGAAGTGTTAAGTAAATTGTAGCCACCAATGTGCTTGTATATTCCAATAAAGTTACATTCAATATACGTTTGAAACTGGTCACGGTTTATTTAAAAAAAAAAAATAACTCAAATTTTAATTAAAGGGGATTGGATTAATAATAAAGATATAATAAATTTAAATTTTATACCCGATATAGAGAATTGTTAAAATTATATAAATATGTTTAAGAAAGAATAGTAGAATAATAAACCTTCTAGAAATGTGTCTAAAAAGCTGAAAATATATGAAAGCTTTAAACTAGTGAAAGAAAAATTAATATATATATATATATATATATATATATATATATTATATATATATATATATATATATATATATATATATATATATATATTTTTTTTTTTTTTTTATTTATATTATATTTTTTATATATTATATATTATATATTATATT
>SEYY01019149.1:27500-32500 GCA_009176605.1 Armadillidium nasatum | reverse complement strand
ATTCTCTCAAAACGTACTTCATTACAATGATATTATTTTTCCTATTAAAATAAAAAACAAAGAAAATAAAATATTAATAATAATAATAATAATAATAATAATAATAATAATAATAATAATAATAATAATAATAATAATAATAATAATAATAATAAATAATAATAATAATAATATAATAATAATAATAATAAATAATAATAATAATAATAATAATAATAATAATAATAATAATAATATAATAATAATATAAATAATAATAATAATAATAATAATAATAATAATAATAATAATAATAATAATAATAATAATAATAAAATCCATGTTTCTCTATTCAATACAATGGCTTCGTCACTTTAATGAAAACGTCTCTGTTGCTTACATTCCTTCAGATACAAAATATATATATATATATATATATATATATATATATATATATATATATATATATATATATATATATATATATATATATATATATATATATATATATATATATATATATATATATATATATATATATATATATATAAAATAATAATCTTTTTCTTTAGCATTATTTTATTAAAAAACGGTAGAGTGACTGACTCACGAGCTTGAGGGAGCAGGTTCGATCCCACTAGGGATCCTAAGTATATACTGAATAGAAAGTTCCTTTCCCAGAATAGGGCAATGCCTGTGAGATGTGAGCTTTTACTTTAAAATATATATATATACATATATATATATATATATATATATATATATATATATATATATATATATTATATATATATATATATATATATATATATATATATATATATATATACTATATATATAAAATTTAAAAACAAATAAAAAATAAATTGGAAAATAAAAAAATTATTAATTTTTGTAGGGGTCAAATTAGAAGCAGACATGATTTGATACATCTCTTTTGAAGGTATGCAAATCATAGGAAATTTTGAAGATATATAAAGGGAGTGTACTATAAAGAATCTCAAAAAACGATTTGGTCAGGAGTCAGAATGTTGGACAGAGAAAGGAGGAGCTTGTAGAAAGGAGTGTTTCTCGAGCCCTTCCCAATGGAGTAGGTGTGCCGTGGAGAATTCATAAGATCAGTGTCTGTTGAACTGCCAATAGTTTAGCAAGAATGACGCTACAGTTTGGCTGTAATAAACAAACTGGAAAGAGTTAGTGAGAACGAAATAGTTGATAAGACGAAATGCCCTAGGCTCTGCCTTTTGAAGGAGAGCTGTGTATGTGTGAGATATACTCCAAAAAGTGACTATCAAATCCTTTATAAAAGAAAAAAAACATTCAATTGGAGTGGTGTGAAGAATTTTGAAGATGCATCATAATATCCAAATTTTTAGAAGATTTCTAGTAAGATTAAGAGAAAAAAAAAGGCAAAGAATATTAAATACAGAAGAAAGTTCCAGTTGTGTTATTTTAGATCTTATAGTTGTATGAAGATTATGTGGAGTAGAAAGAGGAAGTAAATGAGTTTTTGGAGCACTGAAAACAAATTACACTTTCTCTACCCCTATTAGAAATTCAAGAAAGTTCAGAGGTTAGTAGCTTCAAGACCACTCTCTTAGCATCCATTAATTGCTGTTGCGTAGGACTCCTTTCAAATGAACTGAGTTATGAAGTGAGGATTCGTAGGCAAAGGAGTGGATTAATTATGATGAAACCATAAGAAAAAACGTCATTAATGAAAAGTAGAAAATGAGTTATGGATTTGACATCATTATTAATAAATTTAAATAATGAACAGCAGCCATCTACAACGGTTGCTACAGATTCATAGAACGACCGGAAAGGAAACAAAAGAGAAAATTACAAAGAAAACGAGAGATACAGAAACAATATAGTTTTGTTTGAGATAGATATATATATATATATATATATATATATATATATATATATATATATATATATATATATATATATATATATATATATATATATATATATATATATATATATATATATATATATATATATATGCGGATTCGGATCTATTTTTTTATGAATTAATTCGAATGCAGGTCATTTAAAAGTAGGAAATGTCTTTTAAACAGGGAGACGGAAATCAGCAACACACTCACACACACACACACACATACATACACACTCACACACACACACACACAGTCATTTTATAAGGAAAGTCAAAAAATTTCCCAGACAAACGTAATAAAAATTATATTAAATTTGTCTGAGAGCCTTTTGACTTTCCCTTATATATATATATATATATATATATATATATATATATATATATATATATATATATATATATATATATATATATATATATATATATATATATATATATATATATATATATATATATATATATATATGGCAATGGATCGGATATCATATTTTCTCATTTTCGTATGCAATGTCTAATTTTGGTGAAGGGCGGATGCGGATGCGGATGTAAAACTTTCGTCAAGTGCCAATGCGGATGCGGATGTAGAATTTTCGAAAGTGCGGATGAGGATGCTAATTTTGATGAAGATCCACCGCGGATGCGAATGCTGATGTCATATATATTTATATATATATATATATATATATATATATATATATATATATACTATATATATATATATATATATATATATATATATATATATATATATATATATAATATATATACTATATATATATATATATATATATATATATATATATATATATATATATATATATATATATATATATATATATATATATATATATATATATATATATATATATATATATATATATATATATATATATATATATATATATATATATATATATATATATATATATATATATATATATATATATATATATATATATATATATATATATATATATATATATATATATATATATATATATATATATATATATATATATATATATATATATATATATATATATATATATATATATATATATATATATATATATATATATATATATATATATATATATATATATATATATATATATATATATATATATATATATATATTATACAGTACATTTTTTTAATGCATCGCCACCGCTCAAAGATAGAACCCTATTCAAGGAGAGGCTGTTAAATCAATATGAAAATAACAAAACCCTACAAGTCCCACCTTTTTTTTTTTTTTTTTTTTTTTTTACACATCACCACCACTCACGGGCATAGCCCTATTCAAGGAGGGGGTGCCAGAACAAAAGAAGAGATAAAAACAACCCATAACCCACAACCCACACCTAACCGCAAATTTCGCAGGTGAGCACAGACGTGGGTCTTAAAGGAATGGAGATTAAATTCAGCAGGAAACACAGAAGATGGAAGAGAATTCCACAAAACAGAGGTGGCTGGAAAGAAGGAGGCACCACAGCGAACAAGCCTGGAGTTGCCTATGTCCACGCAAAATTGATGCGCGGACACTGCACCCCTTGTGCTGCGAGGACGCCGTAAAGGTGGAGGTACACGGGTGGATAGTTCCCTCGAGCATTTGCCGCTGTAGTACCTATAGAAAAGAGATAAGGCACCAACATCACGTCGCAAAGATAAAGAGTCAAGAGAATTAGAAAGAGCGGGACAGTTTATAAGTCTTTTAGCCTTTGACTCAACCCCATCCAAAAGACGGGTGAAGCCTGAGCCACCCCAGATATGAGAGCAGTACTCCATACAAGGGCGGATGAGACCCTTATATAATTGGAGTAACTGCGAGGAAGAAAAAAATTCTCGCAGTCTAAACAGAACTCCCAGCTTCTTTGAGGCCGCCCTAGCAACCATTGTGATGTGAGGTTTCCAAGACATTTTTTGTTTATGTTAAGGCCAAGAATATTTATATTGTCAACAGGAGAGACGGGAGAACCGTCGAAAGAAATAGAAAAGTTAGGAGGTGTCTTTGAGAGGGAGATTTCTAGAAGTTGAGTTTTTAAAGAGTTGAATTTCACAAGGTTGAGACGACCCCACTGGGAAATTCTATCCAGATCTGCAAGAATGGAATCGGAAAGATGAAGACGAGAGGCAACTCTAGATGCAAAGGAAGGAGCAGATTTGAAATGAGTAGAAGAATGGAGGGTTGAGTCATCGGCATATGAATGTATAGGATTAGATGAGCAACTGAGAAGATCATTAATGAAAAGTAAGAATAGAGTAGGAGATAAGACAGAACCCTGAGGAACACCACTATTGACAGGAAAGGAAGAAGAAGTCGCTCCATCAACAACAGCTGAAATGGAAGCGATTAGAAAGAAAGCTAGATATAAGTAAGCAAAGAGAAGGAGGAAACCCAAAGGAGGGGAGCTTGGAAAGCAGTGACGCATGCCATACCCGGTCAAATGCCTTAGATATGTCAAGCGCCACCACACAAGTCTCCCCATGATCCCTAAGGGCAGAAGACCATAAATCTGTGAGATAGGAAAGTATATCACCAGTAGACCTCGAACGTCGAAAGCCATACTGATGATCAGAAAGAAGGGAATGAGATTCCAGATGATCCAAGAAGTGAGAGTTGAGAAGGGTTTCAAAGATCTTAGACAGAATACAAGTGAGAGCTATAGGGCGATAGTTAGAAGGATCAGAGCGGCTACCCTTTTTTCGGAATAGGCTGGACCAATGCGTGCTTCCAACACTGAGGAAAGTACTAGTATTGAGGCATAGAGAGTAGAGTTGAACGAGGGGCGGAGCAAGCTCAGAAGCACACTCCCTTAAAACTCGGGGAGGAATGCCATCCGGGCCGCCCGCCTTCCTTACGTTCATAGATTTCAGAAGCCCATGCACCTGATCAAATGTAATCACAGGTAAAGGCATGGGACATCTGAGAGGAGAAGAAGTAGGAGGATTGCCGGAGTCGTCCAGGAGTTGAATTAGAGGAGAATAGGAGGCCGAAGAGATTAGCCTTTTCAGTTGGAGTGTTAGCAACAGAGCCATCAGAGCGAATAAGAGGAGGAAAGGAAGATTTACAGAAGTTGTTAGAGATGTTTTTGGCAAGAGGCCAGAAAGATTT